>LZCU01161342.1:0-10678 GCA_001663935.1 Asymmetron lucayanum | reverse complement strand
GAGATAATAATTCTGCTCGACATTGTGATTAAAGAGTTGGAACTTCTCACTTGTGGATCAGTCATCTTCCTGGCTGGCAACTTTCTACTTGCACTAACTAATGTTGAATGTACCAAGCTATTTCTAATTGCGGATTGTGTTGAACCGTTACTGCAATTTGATAATTGCTGTCCGGGTTCAAAATGTAGTTGAGTAATAACCACACCATTGACTGCTTACTCACTGAGTTGTTACAGTATATAGTTGGCTTGAATACTATAACTGTTACAACAATACCTCACATGACACTATGCTTTATTTTTTTAACTAATTAAAGATCCCTCCTCTGCTAAGTATAAATGGTTTAAATTGTCTTTAACTGAATGTTTGTAGAATTTGTTGTCACTTTCATTTGGAACTCAGTTGTCAGTAGGTGCTCCAAATTGCTATACAGTTTACAAATTATATCAAAACAAGCTGAATTTTTCCTTTTTTGTCGTGATGCCACCCTTTAGTTCAGGCATGGAAGATGAAAAGGCTTAGTCTAAAATAAAGTAGGTATATCTCTTTGACACAGTTTAGTTCTCTTCCTAGATTCAAATGAACATCGTCTGTGTACAGTTATTGTAGTATTATTTAAAAAAAATGCTTTTTTCTTGTCCCGTTATCTTTCAAGACTAAATCAGCAACTAAAGTTTTGGCCACTGATCAGTGGGAGGTTCCAGTTTGAATGTTTATTTAACATTGAAAATTTCAACCATACTTCCCATTAGAGGCCTTCAGTGTTTTTAGCTTCAAACTGATAAAAATTGCAGTTTGAGATAACTGCTACCGTAGCGAACAGTTTGGACTTCTGATGTCTACCTGTAAATCATACTCTCATGGAAGCCATCTGTATTGGTAGTAACCATAGCACAAAGCTAAACTTTCTTCCAACACAAATGTACACAACCTAAGATAAAGTTTTAAACGACCACTGTATTCTTTTTTAGGATCAGTAAATGACCAATCACTTCCAATCTCACCAGTCAGAGTAACTGTTATGGACATGTGACATTGGCACGTGACTTTACAGATACGTGACGTCAGCAATTGGTCAAACATGCCAGAAAGTTCCGTACTCCCTCCACAAACTTGCAGTTACAGTTAATGTACAACATCACAATCTCTTCTTCGTATACGCTACCTTAGACCTCAACTGAACTTTACAGTCAGAACTTGGAAGTTTTCTTCCATAGGTCTCCATCCTTCAGAGAGTTAGCACTCATATGTATTTCTTTGAATTCATATAATCCTTCATTATTATGATATTATATTTTCCTACTTTGACACAGCATGTCTGAATGGAATAAAAAAGATGGACATTTTCATGTCCTGCCTTGGAAACTTTTTCCGCACATCATCTCCATGAAAAAGAGAGAATTTGTCACAATGATATAATTGTACTCTGATATAATAACTCATGTACTACTTGGTGAGCCATGCTAATATTCTTACTGTATTCAGTGATGTGTCCTTTAAAATTTATAGAATATGCCAAAAGGGCTTTGTACAAACGAAGATAAACATTTCTTCTGCACATATCCAGTGAACTGTACAACCCTAGTTTCCAGGTATGTGGTGCCTTATAAGAACATCTTATCAACACTCATCTGCGTACTGCTCTGTAATGACTCACAGTCAACCCTTGCAATCATTGTATTTATTTCTGTTTTAACTGTAGATGTTGTGAGCCATTTTTCTTTGAAAAAAGAACCTCTATGTCCAGCTCATGATTAAGAAAGTTGCCGTTGTATTCAACACTGAATACTACTGAGGGATTCCCCTTTGTTGTTTGCATATGCGTGACCTGTGTAGTGTTTCAACTCAGTTGAGTGTTGTTGACTGCAACTGGTTTCTAGGTTTTCTTCCTAAACTTTTCTGAACTTATTCCTATATTGGCTGAACCATAAATTTTGCTGAAGGTGTATGATTTTCGTATTTTATATTTGCAGTACTAGATGGCCTCTCCTTGCTAGTAGAAAGAATCCTTCATACTATAGGGGAAAGAAGATAGACTATTTCTATCTGCTCATTTTACGTCCGTGGTATTCTCACTTTTAAACTACATTACTCACTAAATATCCATTTGTCAACACAGTTGCTCCTTGTGATCATCTTTTTATGTAAAATATTTTGATCTCTATATCTTATTTAATGACATCTAGTAGTACACGACTATAGAGGATGCAATACTTTTAAAAGCCACTAGCCCAAATACCTTCCAGCTTCACACAACTTTTCCTTTTAGTTTTCTCAAATTGTTCAAATTTTAAAGTAAAGTTATGTGGTTGTGCTCCATTTTATCTGTCACATGTTGTAACAGGTCTTTGTCACCTAAAGTTTGATAGTTTCATGATTGTGAAGATTTGTCAGCTAACAAAGCTGTCGGCATTTTTACACACTCAATTTCTCTTATTCTTGTGTGCACCCAACAGATCTAGAAGTATTCTATGAGCTTAAGTCTCCTCCTTTTCTACCCATAATATTCCACTTGATCTTACTTTATTCTACTGCTCCTGCTTCCCCTTCTTGGAATTGGTATTAATTTTTTCAGATTCAGATGTTCTATCAGTGTTCTGCTGTGCCCTCTTAAGTGCCACTACCTGTATAAGAGAGAACAGAGTTTATTTTGCTCTCTCCAGATCAGTTGTTCAGTGTTGCTTGGTTTCCAGGCTAAGCTATCATAAAGACTGATGATGTTTAAGTCTTATTAAGATAATATATCTCGTTGATCCCTTTTATTGCAGCATAAATCCATCCTAGAAGTCCTTGTAGGATACCTGTATTCATTGTTGTGTCACTGAACAGTCTAGCTGAAATAATCTTTCTGTGTATTCCTATCTATCTCGGACCTCAAGTATTGTTGTCTGTCTGGCATTATAACTATCTGCTTTGAGATTTTGATTCTTCTAGCTACATATACTCCATCCACAAACTCTAGCTGAGCTGTACAAGATAATGTTGTGGCAGTCTTTTGTGTTGAGCCTTGGGCACCGCCATATAGAAACTTTCTTTTTGTCTTCAGGAAAGGCATCGGCCGCGTCTTCTAGACATGATTCAAACTTCAAAACTCACTCATTCCCAGGTTGTTGAACAATCCTCGATAAGACGACTTTGTAAATATCTTGCCAAGAATTCAGTGACACTTCATAAATTCCATAATTTCATAAATTCCATAATTTCCTGTCATAGTTTTGGACATGTTCCTCCTATAGTTTCAGCCAATATAGTAACACATGTTTGGCCTTAGGAGCGAACGTTTATCATTTTGACCTGAAGTATTTGTTCATTTCCATCAGATACTTTGAACTCCTGTGTCCTGAATGTTTCTAAATGTAGATTCTGCTCGACTTTTCTATCAAGTCTATTTGCAGCAATTACTAAATTTGCGTCTCTGATTGGAGAAAACATCCCTTTAGCCTAATGTCAAACTTCTGCTCCAATGTAATTCTTTCATATAATCCTTCATTATTATGATATTACATTTTACTATGACACAGCATGTCTGAATGGAATAAAAAAGATGGACAGTTTCATGTCCTGCGTGTGACTATTCGGAAATGCGTTACCAAAGGAACTATCATATGTTGTACTCTGGTGTAATGTCAGTATTATAACTCCTGTATACTACTTATAATATAACAGAAAACTTGTAATCTTAGACTGAAATGTCTTTCCTGTTTTTTTTTCCAGATTTGTGATCCATCTTAATATTCGTACTGTATTCAATGATGTGTTCCTCTATAGAATATTCCAAAGAGCTTTGTACAAACGAAGATAAACCTTTCCTATGTATCTTGTGCATTGTTACAGTACAACCTTCATAATTTTCCAGATATTTGGTACCTTATGAGATCATCTTCTTATCAACTTTCATTTGCATCCTCCTCTATAATGACCCACATTCAACGCCAGCAATCTTGGTATTTCTATCTGTTTTAATGGTAGATGTTACGAGCCTCTATGTCCAGCTCAAGGTAAAGAACTGTATTCAACACTGAATACTACATGGGATGAATGTTTTGCTTGTATATGCATGATCTGTGTAGTGTTTCAACTCGTTTACTGAGTGTTGTTGACTGCAACTGGTTTCTTGGTTTTCTTCCTAAATTTTTCTGAACTTATTCCTATTTTGGCTGAACCTATAAATTTTGCTGAAGGTTCATGATTTTGGAATATGATATTTGCAGTACTAGATGGCCTCTCCGTGCTAGTAGAAAAAATCCTTCATAGGGGAAAGAAGATAGACTATTTCTATCTGCTCATTTTGCGTCCGTGGTATTCTCACTAAACTACAGTATTCACTAAAAACCCATTTGTCAACACAGTTGCTCCTTGTGATCATCTATTTATGCAAAAATTTTGATCTCTGTATCAATGACATCTACGCGACTAGAGGGTGCAATACTTTTAAAAGCCACTATAGCTCAACAGACCTTCCAGCTTCACAACTTTTCCTTATGTTTTTCTCAAATTGTTCAAAAGGTAAGATATGTGGTTGTGCCCTATTTTACCTTTCACACTTTGTAACAGGTCTTTGTCACCTCAAGTTTGATAGGTTCATAATTGTGAAGATTTCTCAGCTAACAAAGCTGTCGGCATTTTTACACACTAAATTTCTCGCATTCTTGTGTGCACCTAACAGATCTAAAAGTGTTCAATGAGCTTCTCCTTCCATCCTATTTTCTACCCATAATTCGGCCGCTTGGTCCTACTTTATTGCACTGCTCCTGTCTCCCCTTCTTGGGATTGGTATTTTTCATTTTCAGGTGTTCTATTAGTATTCTGTTGAGCCCTCTGAAGTTCCACAACCTGTATAAGAGAATGAGCAGGGTTATTTTGATCTCTCCAGGTCAGTTGTTCTGTGGTGCTTGGTCCCAAGCTGAGTAGTCATAAAGATTCATTATTTTTAAGTCTTATTAAGATAATATCTCTTGTTGATTCCTTTTATTTCTGCATAAATCCACCCTAGAAGTCCCTGTAGGCTACCCGTATTCATGGATGTGTCACTGAACAGCCAAGTTGAAACAATCTTTCTGTGTATTCCTATCTATCTCGGACCTCAAGTAATGTTGTCTGTCTGGCATTGTAGGACCTAGTTAACACAGTTGCTCATTGTGACTTGCGGGTTTTCGTAAAAGACAAGGAACAGCCGAGATTAAACAGAATAGTGAGTGTGAGTGAGTCTTCAACCCCAGCATTCTAGTAAAGCCTATACCTGAGCTATAGTACTTAACTGCTTTTTCCATCAGGATGTCAACTCTAGGCAGTGTTCATCCTGGTTGCTCTTCTACACTCACTGTGAATTAAGTTGCAATAACTGATTCCATCATGTTTCTCTCTTGAATCATTTTTTCTGATTTTTTTAATAACAACTTCAAAGGCATGAATTATAGAGTCTTTCATTTTTCCTTCGCACTTTTCCTGGTAATCTTCTTCCATTGTAGTCATGTTTGTACATTTTAAAGGGCATTTTTGTTGTTGTTGATAGACAATTTCTATCTAGCTTACTATACTTCTTATCTTTCTAGGACTGATCTTCCTAACTAAAGACATGTTGTTTTTCAACACACTCAGGTACTTATTAGTACTACACCAGATTTCATTAATACAAAGATACACGGTGTATGTATAATCTTTTAGCATTTTAATTACTATATCATCAAAACTGCCTGGTCCATGCAGAAACTTCTGCTTCTTTAACTTTCACTTTCCTATTGTTGGGAACATAACTGAGTAAAAAGTATTTGTTCTCAAGTGACTCAATTAGACCTTAGAAAAATGTACTTGGCATATCAAGTCTATAGCATAACTCCTCTACTAAAATCTTTTCCCTCCATTTTTTTCTGTGCTCTTGTTGTACTAATTTTTCAACATATTCAACAGTAGATTCTCTGCAGTTCCTATTGTGGCATTGTTGACAACTCTTAGATACTAGATGAAGGATACCACTAACCTGCCCCTAACCTGAAGAAGGGGAAGTTCCTTCTAACTGTCACTGAATCGTTTCTAAGTCCGTCTCTAGGTTGCTGAAATTTTATGGACCGTTTCTATCTAACTGGCCACACTCCCTCCTAGGACTGATCTTCCTACAAGGCAACCTGCTTTTAATGCCGTTGCTTAATGCTACCAGATGTCATGTAAAACAAAAATTTGTGTGGTATAATCTTTGATCTTTACAAGTACAATAGCATCAAAACCATCCACTTTATGCAGAAACTACTGCTACGTGTTGATTGACACTTTCCCATTGTCTGGGACATAACTGAATGAAGGCAATGTATTTATTGTTCTGAAGTGACAGTGATACGGTCTTTAAAAATGCACTTAAAACGTTATGTCTAGAACATAATTTTCTGCCAAATCCGCTACTTCAATTTTCTTCAGTCTAATATGTGCATAGTTCCTCTGTCAAAGAAACTTTCCAGTAAGTCCTTCTTCCATGCTTTTATACTCAAATTTTTTGACCGTGTATTTTGTTGTAGTGTTGGTGACTTATGAAACAATGAAAGGATGGCGCTGAACTGCAGAACAATCTCCCTTTTCTTAGTCTTTTAATCACTTCTGCATTGATAGGACTTTTTAAAGGCTACATGTACTACGATGTAGTTGGACTTATTACTGATGTTGTTTGTTGCATATGTGAAAGAATGTCCTTTGCAGTTCCATACAATTCCTCAAGAGGGCCTCACAGTACTAGTGTACTGCTGCACCTGGTGAAAATCTATCAAAACAACTTGGTTGATGACGATGGGCTGAATTCTTCTTCACTGAAGGCTTGGTCACTTTTCTTGCATATATTAAACCTCTTAAGACTAGTCTTTTAAAAAGTGTACTCTATTTTAATATTTTATTACTGCGATACGCTTTCGCTATGTTATTGATGTAATGGAGAATGATAAAAGTAAGTTTTAGACTATATCTGTTTTAACTAATGCAGCTTTCAGGAAGTCACCTATTTGTCAAAACAACTGCTGCTGACATTTGTTCTAAACCATATTCCTTCTATACAAATTCTCCAATTCCTTCCAGTTCCATGTTGTACTACTCAAATCTTCAAAGTAACCATGGCTGGGTACTGATTTTGTTTTGTCCTTAGGCACTAATTATAATACTGTGCAATATTTGCAGCTTAACTTCCAAGTTTGTCTTCCATGCTCATCTATGTTATAAGGAGAAGACAATAGACCAGATATGAAGTATGAATAGTATGCAGAAACTTCTGCTCTTCTATTAACTTGTGCTACGGTAACCTCATTGTTGGGGACATAAATGAATGAATGAATGAAAAGTATGTTGTCAAGTGTCTCAGATAATTGTGGCCTCAGAAAAAAGCACTTAGGATGTTAAGTATACAGCATAGTTTCTCTCCTAAAACTACGTCCCTTTAATTTATTCCTCCATGCTCTTGTTCTTAAATTTGTCAATGTATATGAAACGGAATACCCTGGGCCCTGACCACTCGTTGTGTAGACTGGTCACAAACCTGGAGGAATCAGATGGATAAACGATAAACTGCCCTCCTTCTAGGACTGATCTTGCCAACAGGAGATCTGTATTCGAATGAAGGCTCATCTGTGTTGGTAGCATCCATATATAGTGAAAAGGTTTAACTTTGTTCCAACACAAGAAAATTTCTTACCATAAATTTTCGACTGGACTACGCCAAGTCTTCATCAGATGTGAGATTCACTAGCTCCGTCCGAAGTGATCTACATCAGGGCGGGCCAGCCCTCCCTCAACCGTGATGGTGGTAGATTCCGACTGTCCACCGCTTTTGATCCCGGTTTCCCGGCAAGCAACTTGCTTCGGACAGAGTGAATTTCACATCAGATGAAGACTTGGCGTAGTCCAGTCGAAAATTTATGGTAAGAAACTTTCTTGTGTTGGAACAAAGTTAAAACTTTTCACTATTAATAGTTGATCTGTCTGTCAACACAGCTGCCTAGTACTGTCAGACATCATGTAAAACAGGGATACATATAGTATGTATAGTCCTTCATCATCATCGGTGTGAAGTCAAACCATTTATTCTATGCAGAAACTTCTGCTTCTCTCTTCCAACATTTTCTTTCCCCATATTGGGTACATAACTAAATGGATGAAAAGTATTTATTGTTCTGATGTCAAAGTGACAAACCTAACCTTGTCAAATGCTGCCTTTTTCTTGCCAGCATTTGCTGAGAAATGTATAACACACATGTATTCCAAACTGAATATTCACCTTCTTTAACCTCTTCAACTTAGATGTTTATTTTAAAAAGGAAAGGTTGTCGGATTCAGTTGATCTTATCAGAAGCAGGAAAAAGATAAAATACTGTAAGCAAATGTGAAGTATGAACGGTCCTTTGTTTAATATGTTGCAGTCACTCTTCTCCAATTTCTCCTTTCACTTTATTTATTTTACCAGGAAAAATACACTCAGGTTGTTTGACCTGCTTTTCAGGCAATCCTGGGCTTACATATAAAGACAATATATACAATAACAATAACTGCACTTATAACAGAAATAACGTAAGACGTAAACAATTCCAAGTCAATCAAAATAGCATCAGCGATCAAAACAGTCAATTGGTTTCTAAATGTCCTGAGCTCAAGTGGTTTCTTAATGTCCTTGCTTCATTGCTGTGTAGCTATCAATGGATACTGCACTTTCTCCTCTCCCAGGTTCTTCATTTCAGTCTCTACTATAGCTTGGGCCTAGGTTTACTGCTTGAAGTTGGCCAGATCTGATTCTTTTCTGGGCTTAACTTTTCCAAAGACAGATTCATTGAAATGTCTCTCCATGCACCAAAGAGGCATATATAACATGTGATTGCAAACTACTAACTGCTAATATGATGGAAGAAAAATCCATCTGCTATTTCATGTAATATGAAGCTCTTATTGATGTCGGGATTATAATGTCCATTTTTGATCTGTTTATTATCTCAGCTTGCAAATATGTGACATTTTGCACTTTGTGACCTTTTATGATGTACAGAACATGTAATTCAGCCCTCCGGCTGCAAAATGTTCTTTGAATATTATTATATTATTATTATAATTCTCATATATCATGCTCCATAGTACATTATAGGCAGTCTCTACAGATGCACTCTCCTTACCTGGGTTTCTTTCTCTTTTTCATACATCAAGCCTGTATCATTTTTCTCAATATTATGGTGAATTAAGATCTTTACTGTTCGAAGTATTTTGTCAGATGTCATACTTTAGTCATATTAATGATCTAGAGGTTGTTTCCGTGTCATCAACTTCCCTATTTCCACCTTAAACACATATGCCTAGCTCTTGACACGGAGTCATTTTAGCCGCCTTTTGCCTACTGCTTTTGTAGGCAAAGATAAGCAATAGCTATACTAATGGATGTGTTTTCTTCGGTCAGTTATTCATGGTTACCAGATATATACCTTCAGTTGATCTTGATGCTACAAAGACATACCTGTTTCTTGTAGAAAGGCAATGTTTTCTGGAAGTGAAAAGTGATTCATTGTCAGTGGACCTTGTCACAATATTCTATTTATTCACTGATCACACAGTGTCTTTCTCAAGAGGAAAGGTGCAGAAGAGTTGATAGATTATTTTCTATCTGAATCTGAATTTTGATTAGTCTCTTTAGTTCAATTCATCCTCTGGGAGGTGACACCAGTGTGTCCACATGTCCCTGATCATGTACCTCACTAAGTTAAGACATCAGGTGCAGAATAGCTGATAGACTATTTCTATCTACCTTGATTTTCTCTTTGGCACTACTGTCTTTGCCATCAAACATGAGTTATAGTCCCTCTTTAACCCTTGCAATCTATCTAATCTGTTCTGCTGGGATGTCGTTGCCAGAAACAATCCGCATTTTCAAATTTAAAACTCTATCTTGCATGATACCTGTCTCTGTGTTGGTTGAGCAGGTATAACTGCCATCAGGCCTAACACACCAGCTTGATATGTGAATGGAGCTCTCTGTTGTTTTGAAGGACAACTGCATACCTTGTCATTTAGATTAATACTTAGCATTGTTGTTTTAGTTGTACTAAAAGAAAAACTAAGAGATACATGTATTTTACAGTGTACCCCTTCAACTCAGTTGTTCATAGCTGTTTAGAGCTCAACCTGAAAATTGCTGCTACTTAGTTTTGGCATACGTACTTGTGGTTGTTGTGAAAGTGACTCAGATATGACTGTAGGAAAATGAACTTAGCTTCTCTGCCAAAGCCACTTCCTTCCAATTTCTTCTTCCATGCTCTTGTACTTAAATTTTTCAACCTATTCAACACAGGATACTGCAAACTATGTGTAGGTTGCTGACAAGTTTTGAGAAATCAGCAAAAGGATAGTACTGGACTGTCCCTGAAGAGTAAAAGCTACCTCCCTTTTTCTGTTTTATTCTTTGAATCACTTCATTGATATGCCTTTTTAAGGCTATCTAGGCTTGAATGTGTCTGGTGTATGTGGTGCTCTGCAGTTCCTTACATTTCCTCAAGAGGGCCTTGCTGTACTGCTGCAACTGATGAAAAAAATCTGCCAGACAACTTGGTTGAAGATTCATCTTAAGTTACATTCTTTGATAACAATTGTCTCTCTCTAGGCCAAATGGGCATACCATATGTACCTCTCATTAAAAACCTTATGACTGCTTTGCTGGACACTCTCTTCTTGACAC
>LZCU01161233.1:0-10733 GCA_001663935.1 Asymmetron lucayanum | reverse complement strand
GGTTGGTTGGCTGGCTGGCTGGATGGCTGGTTGGATGGTTGGTTGGTTGGTTGGTTGGTCGGTCGGTCGGTCGGTGGGCGACTAGGTGGTTTGTTCAGAATTATTGCTTGCTTTGTCAGTCGGTCGATCTGTTGCTTGGTTGGTTGGTTGGCTAACAAAACAGGCTCGTGTGTAAGTGCTGAAACTGCAGCAGTCAATTCATGACAAGGTCTCTACGATCTCAGCTACTGCAGTACTGCACAGAGTCGAAAGAGAGAGTACGTGCATGGCTTCTGATCAAACAGATGATGTCGGACTGCCAACATTATTCTTCCAATCGATGGATCAGGATTCATCCTCTGTAAATTATAAACCTACTCTGATCCATTCAATGCTGAAAACTGTGCATAAACTCGGAGAACAGTGCAGTGATAAACGGTGATAGCACAGAAAATATTTTATGATATAGCTGTGGAGACTTTGGCAGAAGACCTATCTAGGCAATCCTCATCCCAATCCTCCTTCAACAATCCTAACCGAGAGTTTTTCACACATACTACAGATGCACAAATTTATTTCACACATTGTTTGTATTTATGTCACGGTGCATGTTGGTAAGTCGAAACAAGATACCCTATTAGAGCCCAGTCTGCAGTACCGGAGCTGACCGCTATGAGAAGATTTTACAAAACGACCCTCAAATTGAGAAATTTCGGTCTTTTCGGCAATGGGGAAATAGCGCTTGGCTCGCAAAGGGTTTGGAGTATTTTTTCACAATTCACTCTCTAACTGATCAGTTCAATCTCTGGGAGAATTACGACACGGACAAGAAATTGTGGAGATTTCAACCTTAATTTCCGGCAAGTTTGAAATAACAAATGCCCTTTTTGTTACCATTTTCAAAAATCTCTCCCATCGCATAAGTTTTGATTTTTTTGTCCTTACCTTACCTAGTCCCATCCATCAAGGATCAAAGAATGAGCAACATTTTTTGTCCATCATATGCATGAATTGAATAGCAAAATTCTGTCAGATGGTGGAATGGCGGATACTGGCTAGGGCCCTGCAGTGATGCAGCTGGATGCAACATGAACTGAGCTAGTCGTTGATGACCCTAGGCGAGTGTATTTGCAGTTGCAAGCTGTAGTTTTACTTGCCCGCTAAAGGATACCTGGATACCATCTTCAATATCAAGGAAGGCTCAAGTGGAAGTCCCAGTATGATAAATTCCATCCCGAGTTACGTTGATGAAGGTTAGACATCCAGGTAAACAATTTAAGAAGACAATTCAAACTCTACAACTGGATAGTATTCGGAGATTTATTTCCAGACGTTTTGAGTGACATCCATCACTCTTTTTCAAGCGTTACAACTGAACTAACCCTACCGAGTTGTTCACAGCTAGGACTGGGCCAAAAAGATTGCTGGTGTTGTAGATTTTCAACTAGAGTCAAGAATGATTTGCTGTGTGCTGCTGCCGGAAAATTTACTTTTTGTTATAAGCTCCAACAGCCTGATTTTACATGATATGCCTTTAAAATAGTAAGAAAGTTAACCCAATAAAAGTGTAAAGGGACCTTCATATGCGAAAGTACTTACAAAATCTCAAAATGTACATCGCTGATTGGAAGTAAACGAAATTTAACCTTGTCTCGGTGCGCTTGAACAACTTTGTTGGAGGCCGCAATGTTTATTGACATTCCGTCGTATCCATGGAAACCATCTGCACACGGCTCACTGGTCTACATACGTCACTGTTTCCAAAGGGTATCATTGGTTGTTGCCAGGCAACAGTAGAAACCAATGGCAATAGTGTGCGTTCCACGACGAATGGTCTCATGGGGGCATCTAGCGGCAGTTGATATTATTGCAGCCTTCCGCCACATGCTGCTGCAGTACTGCAGCAGGTTAATAGAGGTCGCTTTTGATCCACGAAGAGGATTCTACAACTTGGCGGTACGATATAAAGATAACCTAAAGAAGAAACGTTTTGAGAGATAGATTTCCCTCCGTGACGGGCCTGAAAGATGACCAAAGGACTTTGTGTTTTATGGTAAATTGTTTGAATTTGACATCATTCTTTTGGCAGACTGCAGCAGGAACACAGTACACCTGTCTGTCTCATCAAAGATAATTAAATTATCAGCACCAGCCGTGAAATGTGTCAGGATGAATGAAGGATCTACGACAAAACAGGCAAGAAATTTGGCCAAACGCGTAACTCTACACATAAGCTCTCTCTATAGTCCACAGAATAACCTAGATTTTCCTAAGACGAAGATTTCAGGTCTCTAGAAGTCAACAGTGATACAAAAATCAGATAAACTTGAACTTGGCAAAATAATTTCCTTTTAATCGGATAAACCTTATAGGCTTCTGATTCCTGTGCGAATTTTCTTCACGCGTCTTTCCAAAAATAAGAACAACTGTCTCTAACACGTACGCACAATAATAAATACACTAAATCAACACGAACAACAAAAATATGATCTGATTTTAAACCCCCTTGCGAGCCTTCCTAATTAGTCCATTGCTGAAAAGCCGAAATCCGGGAGTGGAAGTCGCTCCGTTAGCGAGATAGAGACCAATTTCTCACTTCCGGTTTCAGAGCAGCTCAAATTAGGCTCTCTTGGGGGTTCAGATTTATACCTGAGAGATGTAGAATGTTCTATTTTTAGATACATTGCTGAACGTTTTTCTACACTTTCTCAACAGCTTTGTCATACACTTTTAATACCTTTCTTCATCGTATGCTCGAAATTCCCGAAGCTTTCAATTTTAGTTCGAGTTTTCTTTCCGCTGACGGTCTCACCGTTTGCAGAATGTGACATTTCTCGGGCACCACCTGTGGAAGGGGCCGTGACCGGAAGTGGATGAATTTATGATACATGACAGCGTCATTCGCCGATTGGAATAATCAACGATACTTTGCAGCTTTTCTTAAGTCAAAGACTCCTTTATTTCGACGCAAATACAATCGAGAACTTATAAATGCCGACATAATGTAAAACACGCAGCCACACGATATTAATGGTGTTGCGGGTGTTAACATTTAAGACATGGAGTTGTTTGATTCATACTCATATGAAGTGTTTTTGTTTGTTTATTTATTTATTTATCTTGCATACCCGGTAAAGCGTCTTGAAGACTAGTACAAGTCGCGTACCGGATTGAGTGATTTGATCCACTCACACTCAGGTACTCCCACAAATAAAAAAAAGATTTTTGAAGATTATTTCTAGATTTGTAGTAAAATTACTAATAAAGATTGAACTGAACCCAGGTGTCCCACCAGGACGGCTTTTTGTAGGGAAGCCCGGCGGAATCGAACCGCCAACACTGCTGGGAACAGAACTCCCCTGAAAGTCCCAAAATTCAACTCGAAAATCGCCCACAACTTAAATACAGCCTTCCTTGCTCTCACTTTCGTCAACTTTATATTGTTGTTGTGTTGTTAATTGTTTTGGTATGAGCTGACTAGAACCACATCCAGAGCTTTCTCCACATCCCTACTCCTGCATCCACCTGTGCCCGACCTGTGGCAGAGCCTTCAGAGCCAGCATCGGACTGATTAGCCACAGCCGAACACAGCGTACCTGATGTGATCTCAGTGGTCATCGTCGACAACGACGGACGGACAACAATAACCATATATTTGCTAATTTTCATTAGAGAAACATCATAACACTCAATTGGTTGAAAATTTAACTTATATGCGAACAGTATGATTCTGTATTCATATGGTAATATTGACGACGACGTCCACTGTTTTCCACTAGACTATAGAAGAGAGCTCAGAAATGCTGCAAACTGCAGACGTTCAGCTCATCTCAAAACCATGTTTTGACGAATAACTCTTGAACGCGGCAACTTTGGACAGGGGCGTTACAGAGGATTGAAATACAGATTGTGCGGAAGATACTGTGAAAACGATGAACCATAAAATAGTCGAAAATTTCATTTTTCTTAAATTCAAACACCGAATATTCATCCCCTAATGGAGCCCCGTGCTTCAGTGACGGTTCCGAAAAGTGCCGTATCTCGTTAAGGAAACGACTTTCACTGCCAGATTTGCTCATTATGCGACTGGCGAAGCAAAATAGGCTCGTAAGGGGGTTTTCAACTGAAATTTCTTTCATCTTTTTCTTGACAGTGAGGTTGTTTCGTGTACCGCCCTTTCTTTTATGGTGTATGCTTGAACAGAAGAAGACTCCATGGCCAGCAAAAACAAATATATTCCCCCTATATCCAATACTGGATATAGATAGGGAAATACATTTTGTCCACTGCAGTCTCAGGTAAACGAAGCTGTCAGTGCTTTACTGGATAATAGAGGACTAGGTGTAATTAGCAGGAATTTCATGTGATTCGTTGGAATTTTATGGAAAATGCAGGTATCACCATGCATAAACGTTGAAATTTTATGAAAAACGCAGGAATCACTATGCAAACACATAGGAATATTATGTGACACGCTGGAATTTGATGTGATTCGCTGGAATTTTATGCGATTTGATCCAGCTGGACCACCTGACACACACCTGGGGAATCACATGAACCAGCGATGGCTGGATCAAATTGCATAAAATTCCAGGGAATCACATAAAATTCCAGCGTATCACATAAGATTCATATGTGTTCGCATAGTGATTCCTACATTTTTCATAAAATTCCAACATTTTTGCATAGTGATTTCTGCGTTTTCCATAAAATTCCAATGAATCTCATAAAATTCCTGGGAATGCTTACGCACCCCTGGGTGTGGTAGTATAGATTTGGCTCTGTGGAGGTCTATCATGATAAGGGCAAGTCTTGACAAAGTAATGTTTTCTCTCATATCATGTGTTTCAGTTGTGTCACATTTTCTCCAAGCAGTATATGTAATTCCCTAGAACACACACTTATTTCAACCGACACAAACATCAAGTCACTGTGCATTTTCATCAAACTTTATTCATACAACAACGAAAATAAATAAAGACAAGCTTGAATATCATTTGCATTTACAATGTTAAACCATCTGCATCCGCCCCACCAACACACTTTTCCAATTAACTTAGAAAACCATAGGAAATAGATATAGAAATTCACCACAAGGCATACTAGTCATCACACCTGCTATTTACAATAAATTAAATGTAAATTCAGAAACTTTAGTGGTTTTGGTTGTTTTCAAAATAACCTGTCCTTCGAGAATTCATAGCACCGCAAATATATACCACAAATAACATACTATACTACAGACTTGCTTCAATTCAACAGACCTATTCGTATAGCACAAACTGATTTCGTCATAGGGGGGATTTTAAACACAAACGGCCACGTCATCGCGCACTTTCGAACGCGATCGAACGGCTTTTTTCGGAGAAGGCCGTTCGATCACGTTCGAAAGTGCGCGATGACATGGCGGTTTGTGTTTAAAATCCCCCCTATGACGAAATCAGTTTGTGCTATACGAATAGGTCTATTTAAAACACCGCAAAAACTTCCTTCTCCCTCCTACTGCAAAATAGATCCACCTCAAAATAAAATGTATTAACAGTATTTGACAAAAGCTGTTGCTGATATGGCTTATCAACACCGAGGATCTGCCATTTCCTTATATAAAATATACTGCTTATGATGGGCAAACAATATGGACATCAGTATATTCCATCATCTTGACATCATATTCAGCCTATTACAGTATGAAAAGGATTTAGTATTTGCTAAAAGAACTATTCCAGTAGTTTTTTTTTTTTCAAACAACATGAAGATGACAGACAGAAAAAATTGATGCAGGTTTGAACCTTGTTCAAAATGCTGTTTTCAAAAATCTTGCAAGTACACTGGTTTAGTAGCTGCCAGACATATTCTGTGATATGTATGAGTAATAAGTCTGCGATATGAATCAATAATATATATGGTATCCAAGTATGTGTCCAATTCACATACACACATATTCAATGATGTACCATTTAGCCTTATATAATTGTCTACTACTAGGTAGTCCAATCCACACCACTATATATACCTTATGTACTGTCTGTCTATGACTTTCAGAGAACTGGCAACATTTCTTTCATTGGTCAGCTGATGAGCGACTTGATCAACAATCATCTTCAATCGTGTTGGGTACCCTTTGTTGGTGCTCTAGCTGTACTCATTATGTACTTGGAACTGAGGTGAGATTTTGGTCTTTGGCAGATTTACAAAACTAGTGTCCATTGTACTATAAGGTGGTGGTGGTTCTCCATAGTCGGCTCCCCATGCTGCCTTTAGTACGTAAGGCCCGGTATCAGGTGGCAAAGGAGCAATTTTCCCTTCTTTAGGCCACATTGCTGGAATGATTATCCTGTCTGATATGTCCTTGTCTTTGGGCTTTAACGGAAAGACGTCATCTTTCCCAAGAATCTTCTTGACAGACTTGTCGTTTCTAAATGGCTTCACTTTAGTTATCTTATTTTTCTTCTTCTTACAGCAGCAGAGTACAGACACAGCTACACCCACTATTGTAACCAAAAAGATGAAACCAACTGCGATCAACACTTCAATGGGAGGTGCATCAGGAGTGGCCACCTCTGGTTCTGGAATGCCTGCAAAGAATGAAAATAAATCTTTACTCTTTTTCTGATCTTGGAATTGGAAACATACAGGTCAAACAAATCTTAGCTTCTAAGTCTTTTGAAGGAATAAATGTAGTGTGACAGTCTATGTATTACATGTCTAACAATAAAACATACACTGTAAGTCTAGGGTTATGTATTTGAATCACCAATAAATTAATCTTTTTACATAATCTTTTTTTTTTTCATTTTCATTTGATAACAAATACACGTAATTGCTACAGCCTGTGCTATATGTAGGAATTTCCTTAGTGAGATAAACCAGTGTAAGAGAAAAACATTGATGGTGGATAACTCTGTTCACACTGACAATTTCATATGTTTGATGGGATTGTATTGGGCGCATATACACATATTGGAATTACTCATAATTATGTGCTACAAAACCATAACAGTTATAACTATATATGATACAAGAGTCGTGAAAGCTATATCTATCAAACAAACAAAAATTAAGGATGTGACAAGTAGTACTCACATTCGTCCAAAGAATCAGCACCATCTCTCTTTGTGACAGTATTCTGTGGACAGGGAACACAGCTGACTTGTTGCTCCTGGTCCTGGTATGTGTTGTAGGGGCATGACAGGCAGGTGTTGTTCAGACTGTCATAGTGGTAACCCACGGGGCAGGGAACTGAAGTGGTGATAGGTAAGGAAGTAATTCATTGCGATTAAGACACTTGATATTCATCTGCTTTCAAAAAAAAGAAGACAAACTCTGAAAGCTTACATTATGTTCCATTGCAGTTCTTGCTAGAATATAGCCACTTGTCACCATTGTTATCCTGCTCTGTATGGTGCACTTTAGCTACATCTTGTTACATGTATGTTGCAATTAGCCTTTAAGCAAGAACTTGCAAATAAAATATTTTGTTGACGTCAGAAGATCAGCTGAATATCTTTCTGTTCTGAAATAATTTCTACATTTAACTTTACTCATTTTTTCACCTCATGAGTAAGTTTACATGAAGACCACTGAATTGAAACTCCAAATCTAGTAAGTTTTGCTTTGCAATCCGTTGGTCATAAGTATGATGTTGTCGACTGATGTTGGTACAGAAAGGAGCAGAAATAATGCTCAAATTTGTGGTATTCTTAGCTTAACCCTCTCACTTTTTCCATAATGTTTTGGCTTTAAATTTGCTACTTGAAATCTTGACATTTTTGTAGTTACTCTATTTTAGTTTTAGCAATACCTTCGTCACCTCGAACTCAATTTTTTTTCTGTCTTCTGCTCGCCTAACCAGTGGTACTGCGTACAGTATTGGTATGTATTGGAACACATGTACCTGCTACAATGATGTGACTGTCTCGCTACTAATGTTTCAACTGCAGCCTTACGATTAAAACCTCCGCAAACACTCCTGGACCAACAGCAAAATAAATTCCTGACACATGAACCTATAGAAATTCACAGACAGTATTTGATAGATCAAACATGACATGCACCCTAACCAGTTCTTCTTGAGTACTTACAACATCCTGAGCCTGCACGTACTTGTCCACTTCTGCACACTGTTTGCAGTCCGGATGAGCTGAAAGACTGTGGGTCTGCAGTGTAGGCCGTTCCATTCACAATGATGGTAAAGTTGCCTGAAGTGATAAGTGCTTCCAGCAGTTCAACAGTCTTTTGGACCCAGTCATGAATTGCCCGTAGTTGAGCCTCCACAACACTTTGATTTCCAGCATATGAGAATGACTCTGACACTCCAAGGTGGATGGACACATAGGTGATGGATGATGCCAACTCTCGTCTGCGACGTTTATCCACTTTAGTTCCACAGGATATCTTAACGTCATAATGGCACATTTTGTCAACATCATTTCCACTTGCTTTGCAGAAGAGATTATGCTTGTCACTGAGATTGTTAAGAACATTCAAGATGTGTTGTTTGAAATCATCTGTTCCACAGTTTTTGCCTGGAAATGAGAAGCGGATATCTCCCGTTGTTTCCCCTGGCTTCGCTGATAATGGAAAAAGAAAAACAAAGTACTGTCAAAAGGGAAATCCAAAAGTAAATCTGAAGTTTAGAAAAGTTTTTAACTTTTACATAAAATCAAGGCACTGTCTGCTTCTGATTTTTGACTTACGACTAAGATGCACAGTCTGATCATACAACACACTCCATTTTATATCCAGTATTGACAGAACAAGTGAAATGCAACAGAGACCCTACGTATGCAATCTGTTTTGCTGCCATTTTTATCCAGTTTAAGAAAAAAAGAAACCTAAGACTATGCATGTGTATGTCTATACAAAAAAAAGGAAAATCATATACAGTCAAACCTGCCATGGCGACCACCTCTTCAAGGAGACCACTTGGCCATGGCGACCGCTTTTTTGCGGTCCCGAATCCCTGTTATGTTCTTTAGTCAAGCCTCTTCAAGGCGACCACTTGTCCAAGGCGACCGCTTTTCTTGGGTCCCCAAGGTGGTCGCCTTGGGCAAGTTTGACTGTATGCTTTTTGGTATCTTTCACACACCAATTAAAATCTGTGTTGTGAACAACTACACTGATTGAAATAATATTATTTCCTTCAGCCTGTCAGTGACAGGTGTATCACACACAGATGCTGACTGGTGCTTTCTACATCCTAGAAATCCAAAATATAATTGTAGAGCAGACCCTAGCTGCTGTGACTTGAAGATTAGAGCATGAGCAGACACAAGCTTGTTTTTACCTTTGTTCTTACAGCTCCTGCCACTCATTTCTTGGTCCCACTTTCCTTCCGGCTGACAGTTGATCACATTGGTGGTCAGTTTTGCAGACAAAATCATCACTTTCGTCTCATGGCAGAAAAGGACACACTGCTGTCTCCCATCATTTTTCTTCCCACAACTCAGGGCACCCCAACCTGGCAACCTGCCGGGTAAGCCCTCACATTCTGGTTCTGAAAAACATACCAACAAATTTGGAACACAAATGTTCCCAAATATTTCATTCCAACAGGATTTAGATAAACAGCCATGTAATCCAAGTGTGGATAGCTGACTACTTGGTGTTGGCCACTACAAAAATGCTGCGCTACCTAGCCTATATTGAATTTTATATTCCACTGTTCTAAAATATTATTACCACAGTTTTATCATTAAGCAAAAAAAGCAAAACTTTAGTAATTCAAAATATTACTTCTTTGTAACAACCCATATTACTCTTTGAAAAATCTCATCATTATGACATCACTTTTATCAACCAACTGGAAATTTAAAACACCATTTGTGAAGTTTTCAAAAAATCTCCCTCTCATCCCAGCCACTGAACGAGCAAACAGTATTCCTCCCTTGTTTAAGAGATTCTGGAACAGTTAGTGACAGTCACTGTTAATGAAATGTATGATGTATAAAGTTCTGAATATTATTCTTAAAGAAAAATATTTGATTTGTACCTCAACCATTACTGTTCCATCTCTATTTGATACTGTTTTCACTTACAAGAATTTGTAGCAGAAAAACCAAAAAGTCTAAAACTAGTGTATTACATAAAAACAAAGTGATTCTATTAGCTCACCTTGATTTAGGCAGGAAAACTCAACAGAGCACTGATCTGCTGCTGGTAGACCACTGACATCATTCACTGGCCAGCTCACAGATACAGGTGTACCAGGAAACACGTTAAAACCTGTGGAAGTTGCCTTATTACAGATGTCTTCAGGTATGCCCACATTGTCACTGAACCAATCTTCATAATCACAGTGATCTGAAACGTCTACACCTTGGCAGTCATCTCCTTCAAGGATCTTTGTACTTGGACAGGTAACAGTAGGTGGGGTGTTATCTGCAAAGGCAGAAAAATATGTTTAGTCACGCAAAGTAGACAGTAATAATGACTGGTATGCATGGTCATCAGCATTATGCAAATTGTGGCAGTGACACTTCAGACACAGTACAGTTTTGTTGTTAAGAAATACAAAGTATCCAGGTTGGGGGTTGGGCGTAAGACCAACAATCACACACTACAAGACAAACCTCGGAAAGTACAAAGTATCCAACTCCCACATATATCATATATAGGCTTTGGCAGCACCACTGTGTATCCACAAAAAAACAACTTTTAACAAGCTCCTTGTAACTAACAGTCTTTTAAGCCCCGGTCACACACACGCTCCTCCGCGCGTCGAAATGTCGAAAAATTAAAGATCATGGGCTTGT
>LZCU01161229.1:2098-12808 GCA_001663935.1 Asymmetron lucayanum | reverse complement strand
AGTTTGACAAATGTCAAAGCTGGCTTTGGAGTTTGACTTAAAAATCCATGCGGAACATTAAGCTTCAATGAATAAAGCAGAAACAACTATTTAAACAAATCAAATGTCATGGCATTGTTTTCTGCAAGAAGTTGGCCCCAGGCAGCAATGAGAAGCTACTTATAAAAAGTTTACATACATTTTAGGCACTTAAAGCTCAAAGTCAACGTTGCTAGAGCCCTGTCCCCTTGGATGCATTATGACAATTATTTTCCTTAACTTTTTCACAGGGCCACACCAATTCTGTTGCTTGGTTCTAGAATAATGCTACCTGAAAACAGAGCTTTAGGACAAAGTTTGTGCCTTGGCACACAGAGTCTATGGAGTGAATATACTCATGGACACTTTCATCTCATTTCGAACCCCAGCTTTCAATTTGTTCTCTGACACTATTTACCTTAAAATGTTCCAGAACCAACAAATCAAATTGGAATGGCCTAACACTGGATTGATAAAAGGTTATCTGAAAGCAGGCAGCTCCATGATACAAGACAGACTAGCAAAGACACTATCAGGGTTCAAAATACCCACTTGTGCTGCAAAATAAATTTTCATCGGTGTCAACCTAATTTCACAAGTAGGCTGCAATAGCCAAAATGACTTATCCAGTTTAAATAAAGGCAATCATTGATCGATTGCATAACGAACACAGAAATTATAAATATAAACTCAAAATAGAGGCACTCTAAAAATATTGGTGGGCAACCTACATTGTACAACGGGTTGCCAACTGGGCAACCTTCTTTAAAAAGTATTTCTAACCCTGATAGAATTTTCCCTCTATGCACTTGTTGTGATGGTGGTGACTTCTGTCGTGACCACTGCGGTGACTCCCGTGGGGGCCATCAAGGTAGTATATAATGAGTATTTCGAACCCTGATATACATGTACATTTCCCTCCATGGGGGCCATTGGGGGTAGCACAAGGTGAGTATTTCGAACCCTGATATTAGTGATATACATGTGAAGTTTCCTCTATGCGCTTGTTGTGATGGTGGTGGCCCCCGTTGTGACCACTGCGGTAACTCCCGTTGGTGGCGAGACTTGCGGGGCGGGGACTTGCTGCAGCTGCTTGATGTGGTCGTCGATCAGTTTGGCGATTTTCTCCTTGTCCTGTTCACAGATAAAGCCATACTCGACAAGCTCGGCTGCTAACACCGATGGCTCTTCCACTGTAGGAAGGAACGAGATGTTTCAATAAATATGGCTTTATCACTTAGGAACTGAAGTTGAAACAGGAAATTTCTGATAACTAATTCCAGAAATACACAATGTACACTAAGGATGTTATATTTTCACTTCCATCAGTGTGTCTCTCAGTCAAGGGACTAGGTGTGTGTGTGTGTGTGTGTATGCATACGTGCGTGCGTGTGTGTGTGCATTTGTGTGCTAGCGTGTGTGTTACTGAATGCAATAACTCATGAAAACCTAGACACACTTTTTGGATATTTGGTTGAGAGACAGTTTAGGGGACCTAAATCACAGCATAGGGACCCTACACTCAAAGATCTAGGAATAATTTAAACCATCATGCTTCAACTCAATTGAGGAAGGTGGGAACAAATAACTACATGTTAAGAAAAGAAGCGCAACCACAGCACAACAACACAACTCCAGGTGTACTCATTGTAATGGAGAATCCTAACAATTAAATATACAAACCAACAAACAACTGACTTACCAGGCTTGAATTCACAACTTAGCTGTCTGTTCATCTTGTCTTCAAATCTTATTCTTATGGTCAGCTGTAAGGGATAAATAAAATTAGTGTTATTGGCATATGACACTGTGTTATGCTGATTGGCGGTTACACGGGATAAATCAAATCTGATTCAGAATATGTGACAATACAAGTTGTACGTTTATCAACTTCTTTCATCTGCTGAAGTCTTTAATAAGAAAATAACCAATACAAAGTATTGGACAAAGTATTGCACATAGACAAAGATCGACTTACAATTTGTTAATTTGTTCAGACACTTGTAGTGCCTAGTGGCACACATGGCAGCAAGTTTCCTGACTGTCTAAGTAGGCGGGTATATTTTCAGTGCAAGAAGGGGTTGCTAGCCCTTCACCATTTAACATGGCCTTGTTATTAACAACTGCAGGACTTTTAAACACTTTGTTTGTTTGTTTGATAGTGCTGAAGTAAATATTTTCAACACCCAAAAAACAAATACAGGAGAGATGACTTACAGACAGAGTGTCTTGTCCCTCCTCAGGGGGTTTGACATCACAGCTCATTTTCTTCACCTGGGAAATGAAAAGGTCAGGAAAAAACATAAACAAACAACACAAGAAAAACAAGATGGTAAATGTATGACAAAGAAGTCTTCAAATCTCATACAACCTTTTACAGCCACTGCCCTAAAATCTTGACAAAATCATTGTACATAAATGAGCTGATATCAAATGAACTCAAGAGTAAGCAATAATCATCATTTCCTAGAATGTATTGTGATTCAGATTAGATTCATTTCATTCAACTGGCATGATTACAAATGTGGCAGATGTAACATAAAGTCTGTTGAATGCTACAATTGCACAAACTGCGGCCTGACTCTAGACATAAAACAAGAGTCTTATACAAACGACGCACAGTTATTACAATTGTGATGTGGATAGGCAGCTTATCAACTGATATGAATTACAGATCTGGTGTGTTACACCATGAAGTGATTTTTTTTCAGGTATATGAAAGAAACACAAGACTCACTCGTCTGTTCTCCATCTCTACGGGGTGACACTTTTCTCGACCCCCCCCCCCTGCAGTTCCATTAAAACCGCTAGGGGACCCAAACTGGCACAACTTATTCTCTGTCCCAAGAGCTACCTCCCACTCACAAATAGAACACTCACTCGTCTGTTCTCCATCTCTACCGGCTCTGGGGTGGCACTTTTCTCCGACTCTGCCACCTCCGGCGAGGCGGGGCGCGGTTTGGAGACTTGGGGGTGTGGCATAGCGAAAGCTGTCAGGGGGTAGATGCCGTTTCTGTGGTGTGGAGAGAAGGAACAATTTTTAAAAATCTTAGTAATAATCTATTAGATAGACAACAACTCAAGATGGGACATCTTTACAACTTATGGAATTGTTATTGGAAATGTTGCAGGGAGAAGGACCTCGGTATTTACCAGAGTCTTTGCTTCTCTAACATTGGAAGAAAAAAAATAGATAACTTATAATGATATATGTACATACAATAAAGCCAGACATTTGGCTCTTTCAAATATGGTTCTGATAACTGTTGGATTGTCTTGCTTTGATAAGAAAGACAAAATACAAACACTCACTTGACATCTTCCAGGAATTTCTCTAGCTCTAATGCAGGCACATCAGACATCCTGTATGAAGAGGGAAACAAAAATAAGTGTTAACATCAAAAACCAAAGACTTAGGACACCTACAATTGTCAATATTCAAAACAAAATTTTATCACATAATAATCTATCTTCCAAATGACTTTACTATTCGTGTCTATATGAGTCTATATATACAGGTAATTCTTTACGTAACTGCTAAACAGTTGTCACTCATCTGACTTGCATGTTAGCTGTAGTGAAAAGGGTTGCAGTCCTTAGGACGGGACATTAAGCTGTGGTTCGTTGTTAGGGGAGCTAGGGGAATTTCCCCGGTATGTTGAACCTGTGTGAAAACTACCTGTCTCATTCATGACCAGAGCAAGATGAGCTTATCTGCACGCTGAACTGGATCAAGCTACCTTTACATTTCCAAAGACCAAAATTGCTCACCTTAGTTGACAAGACGGCCTCCCGTCTGCATGATGGATGGAGGCGAGGACTTTGTCCTGCTCACTCAGGACCAGCTCATCGATGTTGTCTGGTAATATTCCTAACAAAGTGGAAAGGCAGTGCAGGTTACGGCTTGGCTCACCATCACATTGCATAAATCTCGCTAAGTATCATTGTCATCCTTTGGAAGATGAGGTAATATGGGGGTTCTGGGTTCCAGGAGGTGATTCAAGCATGTTAAAAGGTGACGCACTAGCAACCCTCCCTGTAAAAATATACGTTGGTCATGGAATGCTAAAAGACTTTGGCCTTGGCTACAGGCGTGAGCCTTCTTTCCCTGCTAGTTGGCAAGGAATGCATTACTCCGAATGTTAGTGCTTTTTGCTATACACTTTACAGGGCTAGGCTTTTCCTGAGTACCAATGGGTAAGATACCCATGCACTGAGACTTCTTATTGTATAACTTACTTGTAGTTTGTTTATTGACACATGTCTATGATATCCCTTGAAGGAACAGGCACTATCAGTAAAAAAAAAATACTACCCAATGGAAACGTTATAGCCGTTCCAACTTACTTTGTTTGTTGACAAAGTTGTGTGCAGCTAACAGCTTGAGGGAGTGGACCTCGAACAGGACGTGGTGGAAGAGCAGCTCGCGGGCAGTGGGGCGTTTCACTGGGTCCTCCGTAAGACACTTCATTATGAAATCCTGCACAAGAAATATAGAAAATGTCACTGTGAATATATAGTCAAAGTCTCAGTAAGGCGACCCAAAAAAGAAAAAGTGGCGACTTGTCATGCAGCCTTTTTGAAGGGAGGGAAAAAAGTGGTCACGTTAGGCAGGGCTGTGGTTTGACATGTATGAACTTCAACAAGGGAATGAATAATTAGTCAGGAAAGTGATCTTTTGTAAAAGAATGAGTAAAGCAGGAATGAAACATGAAATGTCACCAACTCTGTTGTGTTATTAATTGTTTATAAATGTTTCAAACTTGTACCTGACATCAACTAACCTGTACCTGACACAACAGATTTTGACAGTCGGGATAAAGTCAATGCCAACAAATTCAGTGACATAACAAAATCAAAGAAAAGAAATGTGAGTGGTATGCATAATTTCGTTGTTAACTGTACTCAGTACTTACCTTTTGTCTAGGATCCTCCACTTTTACAATGGCCTTCTCTATGGCTTCCTTGGACACAAACGTTCCCTCTCCATTGGGCTGAATCTCCAGGACTGCCATCTACAGGGAGAACAGCTTGGTCAGTTTTCTCCAATTTATTCACACTCACACACACACACACACTCACTGTCCGGCTTAACGTCCGTTGTTCCCTCTCATGTGAAGGTTACGTCATGGGATGTTGCACAGGTCTGATTGCTGCTCTCCAGCTGCCTCTGTCAAGGGGGTGATTTTCTGTAGCTTTAGGTTGTGAATGTCTTCCTTAATGCTATCTACCCATCTCTTCTTTGGGCGTCCATGTGGATTCCGGCCCTCTACAGGCATGGTCATTACCTTCAATTGTTATTGTAAAGCAGTTGAAAGACAACTTCAACTTGGAAACCTTCGGTATAAATGAGACTAGAAATACCCCCAGCACATCCAGGTAAGTGGAAACAAATTTGGCTATGTGCAGGTATTTCTGATGTCTATTTGCACCTAACCTGCACTGGGAATTGTGGATTTACTTTTATTAACCAGATTGTTGTTGTCTATAAAATGCAATAAAGAAATTTGAAGCTTCAATGACAAGGAAGTGAAGTCTAAACTCCTACCTCTAAGGCACAGACCCCAAATGAGTAGATGTCAACTGCTGTATTTACAGAAGCCTTTCCTGTGGAAAAGAAACAAACAAACAAATAAATGTTACATGAAGGACAGCTTGAAATACATAGTCTGAATTTTACAGCATTACCATGAACATACAATTCAGGTTAAATTTTTACGTTTTTAGGTTTTTCCTCGCTGCTTTCACTTTAGCCTGTCAAATGTAATATATTTTTTTGGTTGCAAGACTTTAGTAGAGCTAGAACAGAAGGGGTTGTGTGCATTAGTATGAACATACAATTCAGGTTAATCTGTACACTTTCAGGTTTTTCCTCACTGCTTTCACTTTAGCCTGTCACATGATATATATTTTGTTGCAAGACTTTAGTAGAGCTACAACAGAAGGGGTTGTGTTAGAATGGTGAGAGGTGGGTTTGGAAGTTGCACAAGATCTTGTTACCTCCGTACTCAGCCGCGATGAAGTGCATGTGTCTCTCACATGTTATATATCATTTTTTGTTACAAGACTTTAGTAGAGCTACAACAGAAGGGGTTGTGTTAGGAGGGTGAGAGGTAGTCTAGTGAGAGGTGGGTTTGGAAGTTGCAGGGGAGCTTGTTACCTCCGTACTCAGGCGCGATGAAGTGCATGTGTCTCTGCTCCTCTCGGTACGTCTTCACGTGGTTATGGATCGCGTCAGGCGCAACTAGTCGCGGAAAAAAAATACTTCCATTAAAGTTGCACGCACAAAACACTCTGTGAATAGTTTTCTCAGAAAGTATGGTATTTCTTAGTTCAGTTCGTGATTCTTACACAACCAGCAGATTGGTCTCACTTTGAAAACGTTTCAGCAACTGCTTCCATCACTTTCATCTGGGCCAGTGATGACTTCTACGGTACTTCTGGACGCTTGAGAACATAGCTGGATAATGATCATCATACACATAACTGTAACTTAGTCACTATGTTTCTTCATCCTGGTTCGTTTATTACGAACAATATTCCTGGGAAGAGGAAATCGTTACAAGTCCTGACGAAAGCAACCCATGCAGTTGCTGAAACGCTAGCAAAGTGATAACTGTCTGCTCGTTGTGTAAGACATATGAACCGAACTCTTGAAGTTATCTTCTAACTGCCCACATGGCAGTCTGTAACCCAAGCAGAAAAGGAAAAAAAAACAATTAGGTGCTGTGTTTCCAAATTGCACCTCAAATGTAGTTGAACATCTAATATAAATTCTGAACAACCAATTGGTACATGGACCAATACGCCTTCAACACAAAATTATCACTAAACAGTACAATTTTTGTCGAAATGCAAAGTTTTCCCCTGGATGAATCTGAATATATGTGATGTTCATCTGCACAACTTAAAGAGGTTGGACATTGGCACACAATGTAGCATTTTCACATCTGTATATTTTTTGCACATTTTTCACCAATTTTCCACCCATCAAACTGTGTTTTTTTTTTTAAATGGACAAGTGATAGAAACTTGCTCTTTTCTGTCTTTTCTTATGTGTTTGTGGTCTAGATAGTAATGATGTCCAAATGTTGCACTTTTCTTCAGTTGTATAAAAGGAAATCCCTGAAAATGCCGAACTGAATATACAAAAGGCCTCTGTAGTAATGCAATGACTACCATCACACATTTTCAGCACAAGTGAAAACTGTACATCAAGAACCTTTGATGTTTGACATGTCATGCTGGGATATGATGGGAAATGCCTATCATGGACTACAATGCATGCCTTCAAACTGCATGATGATCAGGGTTCTGCACAGCTCTAAATGAAGTTTATTCCATTTTCTCAATTTTCTGTGAAAATACACACCATGGTCACTTTATTTTTGTTTTTGTAGAAAAAAAGGTATGTGGGGTGTGAATAAGTCTTCAGGAAGGGAAACATTGTCTCCCTTTATCATTTTTGTAGTACTGTGGTCTGAAGTCAATGAAGAGCTAGAAAACAAGATTTGGAAGAGCTAGAAAATAAAAAAAACAGACTTCCTACCACGGTTTAAATGTAGAAATGCAAAAAAAATTGATTTTGAATTTTTATGGAACAAGATTTAAGCTGTAAATTCCAACACAAAAGAAAAATTTGACTTATCTGAATTTTCAACTGGTCAGCTCCAATCTTTATCAAGGAATGAGCAACCACTGGTTGTGACTTTTGATCCGCTGCTCACAGAGTCACATGTCCTACATTTGTATCTGCATAACGTGACATCACAGAAGCGGTGGATTGCTCATTCCTTGATAAAGATTGGAGCTGACCAGTCCAAAATTTCAGTATGTTCACTTTTTCTTTTGTGTTGGAGCTTACAGCTTAAATCTTGTTCCATAATGATGTCTACCAACACATATAAACTTTCAAGTGATTTTGAATGACAGGATCATTTTATTTGGAGCTGAAGAGAACCCTGATGGTACTACACATTCTGGAGAACATGGAGTAAAGCAGCAGCTGCAACAAAAAGGGGGGAGGGGGGTCAGGTCATCACAAGTCATGATCAGGACGAGAGGCTACATTCTTCTACCCAACTGAGAACATCAGGCCAAACCAACCCAGCTGCTCAGTTCTGGGACATTTCAAAATATTTCCTAAACTGGATGGAATAACAATATGAAAATAGTGTCTGAGCAGATTATACTATCAATTTATAGACTGTTTCAATTTAGCCACTCTCCCTTTGGTCAAAACGTAGAAATCCAAAAACCTGACCAAGGTGCACCTGCTGTCCGATTGGTTGATTTTGAATTTTGACGGCCAATGAGAATTGGTCTACTTGTAGCTTGGTACACAAACGTTTTACGGCAGTAACGTATCAAAAGAGAAGTTTCCTTCGAATTCTCAGACGTCTACTTCATCTTGTTCTCAAGTATCATATTTTTTTTAAACTTTAAAATGTCCTAGAACCGACATATTGAATTGATATGGCCTTATAAAAAAAGGAAAGGAAAAACTGCTGCCTCTAAGTGCTTTTGCATGGAGGAAGAAGACAGCTCACCGTCACTGACATCTATCCTCTGCAGAACTAAGGAGAGGAGAGCACAGGAGACCAGGGTCTCTTCAGTGTCGTACAGAAGGCTTGCAAATGTGGCGTGTAATGTGGCACTAATGTGGCATTAATGCGGCACAGAAGCTGGTGTGATATGCTAAGTGGCAGCTATACCAGCTAGATCAATTCTGATAATGTGGCACAGTGTTGTCACTGGTCATGCATTTTTTGGGGGGGTAATGCAACATTAACTCTGTTCCTCTGGAACATATGGCATTACTGTTACATCATACTCCTCCATTGTCATGGAGGTTGTTGCTACTAGCCTTTCACATCTCTCAGTAATACAGCATTAACTTTGTTCCCTATATGGAACATGGCACTAATGTCGCATCACGCCCCATTTATACTATGGAGGATTTTTTGCTAACACTAGCCTCTAACATTTGTCAGTAATACGGCATTAACTTTGTCCCTTTTGGAACAATTGGCATTAATGCTGCATCATTTCAGGGTTGTTATACACTAGGAGAGGCCACTGAGACAAATATGTTCCTTTTCCCCTTACATTTGCTATTGCTTGGTTGACAGTTGACGAAGGGGAACTTGGTCAGCCATTCTTTTCCTAGAACATTATGGCAGTGTGAACTACGGCCACAGGTGTTTATTCATGGATTAATGCCACAATACACTCCACTCTTGCAAGGGAGGGTACAGTAGAACCTTGGTTGCTTGGAACCTGTTTCACGTTATAACTCTAATATTATCATATTAATGTCCTCCCTGCCAAGTGCTCATTTACACATGCAAAGTTGCAGCTGTTACATGCAATGCATCCATCATTTCACAAAATTTTGCTGTTCACAAAACAAAAAATTTGTGTGGAATGCAAGCACCTTTTGCCCTCAACACGGAGCTGTGCTTCATTTGTGACGGAAACTAAATTGGAGATGTTTCAAGGTACAACTGTTACAGTAGAGGGCTGGGAAGAATTCTTCTATCTACATTAAAAATCATTGATTTTCCAACATCTCAAAACCCTGAAGTAGCTGTTCCCTCATTATTCTGAATTTTTTTTTAGGTTCATTGGAGCCTTAACCAAGGTTATACAGTACTGCTGGGAGGGAAGAGAATGCAATGGAAGGAAGATGCCACCAGATCAAATGCCATTTTCACATATCATATCATAATTAACTATACAAGCCAGGGTTGCGGACCTAAACATAACATCAGGTACAGGTACAGGTACCGGTACAGAGGTTGAAAAATTGACATGTGTTCTTCTCACCAACTTTCAAGAGAGGTAAGTACAAAAGCTGCATGTTTCAGGTATTATATATACATAAAATATAGATTACTAAATGCTATTATTTTAAGCCTGATTTAGTTGAAAATCTTCTATCGCATGCCCGACATACGACATACGTAATTACCATGTACATGTACATGTTTAGCCTCACATCTGAACCAAACTGATTTGGTTTTATAACTGAAGTTTGCTGTAACTGTCTCTTGCTGTTCATTCTGAAATGCATGTGGCACAGCAACTGCAACAAGGTGGCATTATCTTCCATTGCCTCCCCCCTCCCCTTTAGAAAAGGAGCACTGACGGTGCTACAATAGTACAACTACAGACAAAGTGTACCGAAACTGCCACAATAGTACGGCTACAAAGTGTATCCAAACGTAGAAACAGAAAAGACCACTGAAACAGAACTCTACTCGTACCTACATCATCTACCTAGAAAGGAACCCACTGTATCTTTAACTGAAGCAAAAATAGAATAGAAACAATATCTCTATTCCTATTTTCAGTAGAAAGTTGATACATGCTATATAAAGCCATAATCTCATCAAACAAAATTGACAAGCTAATAAGATAACACCTTAGCAGGGCTCAAGTTACAACTTTTTTACAAGCACCAATTTGTGCAGGTTATACCTTTTGCTGGACTAGCCCTGGTGCAAGTGACAGTTTGTATACGGATGCTAACCTTAGTGTTTTTCAAAAATAGTTGTATGTATGCTATTCACAGTTTTCAAGATGCTGTCTATCCCCAGCCTATAACCTGACAAAGTGCCAAAAGGACTTCTTAGCTAGGCTGGGGTCACAGTACCGCAAAGGGGCCTAGCCTGGTAGATAACGGGGTGT
>LZCU01161101.1:7648-17718 GCA_001663935.1 Asymmetron lucayanum | reverse complement strand
CCCTGAGGCACTAACAGTGTATTAAATGGTTTAGTTTTGAGGTGCCATCTTCACAGACGTCAGATGGGCTGACAGTTCATGTGTTCTTTTGCGGAAATTGCTGCACAGGATTTGACTCTTGATTCTAGAGTATCCGGCATTTGTTATGCCTGTATGCGCCATGCGTCAATATGTGTTGACTAATGAGAGCAAAAGACTTGAGTTTCTCAAGGGCCCATCCAAGGTTGCCATTAGTGATGGTTGGCAGACACACAACTGATCTGTAGAGACCTTGTTAGTTGGGAAAACTCATAAGGCTCCATCTGTATTTGGGCTTCATGTGCTACAGATGCAACACTGTCACATGTGACATATCTCGCCTGTGTAGGGGAAGCCACGAGCATGAGAAACAGCAGGGCACTGCACTTTTGACATTTGCATATCTCTCTCATAACTGCCTACCGATCTTAAGCCTTGTAGACATTGGCAATGCACATGATCAACTGTAGTAGTGAACAGACTGGCGCATTTGGAGGTCGTCCAACCCCCTTTCAAACATGGAAGAGCAGACCGCTACTCCAGAATTAAAATTTCCAATCTAACCAGGGGTGTCAACAGGGTGCTTCACTAGTCCTGTGGGGAAGGTTTTGACTGGTTGTATCTTCCATGCTACAAGGCAAGAGTCTTGAATGTTCTGTTACATCAAGCGTTCTTTATGGCACAGTCTTTGAAGTCAACATCATCAAAGGGTGCAGTGTACCTCTCTGAGGCACAAGTTAATTTGTGCAGTATATTAGATGACAGGAACATTAGCAGTTCCAATAATGAGGAACGTCTACCTCAGGAAATGACTGCAAAGAGTTTTGAGGTTCTTTTTTTCCCAATACAAAACTATGACTTGCAGTGTCATGCAGTGTAAGACATACTAAATGTAATGCTCACAATCAATGTTTTAGGAGGATATGAATCTATTAAAATGGACTATCACATTATTTCACTTCTGTCATTTAAAATAATATATGGTATGGGTAATATACTAGAAAAAAGCTTTTGACAGGTCAGGTAGGTAAGGAAAGTTTTAATACTAAGTTTGCAAAGTTTAAAACCTTGCAAACCCAACCAAGACATGAGAACAAGACATCTAGTTGCAGCTACATTTTGGCTTACCTCTGCATTTGGTGTACAGGACCTCCGGATGTACCTAGCTGCATTGCCGAAACTCCGAGCATCTACGCAAATTTCCAAGCCATTTACTGGGTAGAACAGCACATGTGGGTGTGGCCTGGAAAACACACAAACACACCCCCACTGTTAGAATGTTTACAAGTATTCAATTAAGTAAAAAAATTGTCTATGTCACATACCTTGTCACATATCTGAATAAAAATCATGCCCATCTAATTGTAGGAAGAGTTCACACCAAGACTAAGTGTACCTTAGCCCCAAAGAAAGCACATTTAAGATTACTCAAGCCAAAACAAATTAAGACAACACACAATAACATAGTGTTTTATCAACTTCATGAATTCTAGGTAAAAATGTTTTCACATGCAACAACATTATCTTGACACATCATGAAAATGTATATGAAACAATCTTAGTAGCAGTGTAAGAAAGGTCAAATATAAAAGTCAAAAAGGAAATTCACAGTGAGTGACACAACCTTACCTGGAAGAATATTGTCTGGCACAACAGCACTTGAAGACAAACTTGTCAAACTGTTGTTTCTAGCTATCAAACTAAAGCCTCCAGTATTGTCCGCAGATCTGAGTGCAATAGTTTGTTGTGTCCACCTGTTACCTAGCGCTAAACTGTGACAATCTGGTGGTACCTTTGGAAGAAGGAGTCCTGGAACTCCTGCCTGGTCATCACCTTGCCCCTGTACTCCAGGATGGGCTGGTTGTCATGGAGATCCCGCAGGGCCCTGACACACTGCAGACACAACATGTTGTCTTAGTCCTCACTATTAGTTGTCTTAGCCACAGGCATGGAGCTTTTAATTTCTACTACATTCAGTGCAACTAGAGAATTCAGCGTGCCTTTCCACTAGATGTTCCCATTTTCAGGAACTAAAAATCTCTTGCATACAACATGCTTAGTCCTCAGAATCAGCTGTCTTCAGCACAGGTATGTCTATAGAATGCTCTTCCAGTTTCTACTTCATTCAGTAACATTCAAACTTTCGCAACTGAATATCATGTGCACATCTTTTAAAAAGAAATACAAGGTACAGAAATTGAGAAGAGACTGTCTCTGTGACTTCTACTTGGACCAATTACCATCAGGATGCAAAATACTTTCTTCTGTTTTCTGCAAAACTGCAAGTTGTCTGAATTTTTTTGTACTTTGAAAATGATAAAAAATGTTTACCATAGACTAGCTTAACTTTCTTTAACGTACCCTAGCCAATGTTTCTTCCCTTCACAACTGATTTTTTTCTGCAAAAATTGCAACTGATTTCTATTTTTTCTGGAATTTCGATAATGTTTCTGCAAATTGCATGTGGGTATTTCGTGCTTTGAGACGGTTCAGGAAACTGGAAGATCAAATCATTTGGGTAGTATGGATTGCTGGATTAATCATGACTGCAAACTTTAGGTTCCACACAGGAGCTCCTTGTAACCTGAGATGGAAAGGTATGAACTTTGATTGTCAGACAACTTATCACTCCTTTCTTCCCAACCTGCAGTACCTGTTAGATCCGGATGTATAAACCAACCACAGACGATCTCGGAGTAGGACTACATTTTCTGCTTTGTAAAGTCTCATCCTCACATGACAATCCTCTCCTCCCAACTTCCCGAAACTTTCAACATGCCGAGTATCTCCCATGGACATTTGACTCATATACCCAAAAGTGCATTTTTCTCAAGCTTTCTGTACCATCTTGGACCTTTCTGTACCAACTTTCTATACCATTCTGGACCCCGTGAGCAGTAAGCTGAGGGTTTAAAAAACTGTTGAAAGAGAATAATGATGACTATGGTGTGCACTTACCTTCATGGCACTGCCGATGCTGGCTATTTCTCCTGACTGGACCTGTAGCTGGTCAGATGAGGTGATACACACGTCCTATGGTACACAATAGCATATATTAACATCAGCCTTGAAATGGCTCCACTTCTGATATTATATAAAAAGCATGGCAAAGAAGGTATAGGTAGCTTGAACAAGAAAAGAGACAGTATGCACAGTATATACAGGTTCAATGTACCAGGGAAATTTCCCCAGCTCTTTTCAATAAGTACAGTTAACAGTGGTCCACAGATAAACATCCCATCCTAAGGACCCTACCCTTTCCAGTAACATGCAAGTCAGGTAAGTCACAACAGCCGGGGCTTGAACCCTTGACCTCCAGGTCATGAAGTAGGCTCGCTTCCCACTAGACCAAGCATGCTACTGCATGAGATCTCAATCATATTCAGAAAGAAGGGTCCAGTATGCGTGCATGATGCCTGACAGCCTACCTCGTCAGTGTATTCTCTGGACTTCAGGAAAGAGGCCAGGTCTGGGGTGTACTGGTTGAAAATGGCCTCTTCGTAGAAGTCAGTGGCACTGGAGGAAGAGACGTTACTGTCAGTACATGGATGTAATTGCACAGGCTGGAAGCTTGTTATCTAGCATGGTGGGACTGTGATATAATTGAGCTGGGTGGGCAATTATACACAGTCCCTGGCAGGGAGTCTGGGGTAAGCTGCAGAGAAATGGCCTCAATGTGACAAGTCCCAACTCAACAATGTCTTCTGGGGAAGGATGTACCATGCCTGCGGAAGCCTGGCTTTCATATCTCAGGAACAAAAAAATCCTTTTGCTCACTGATGGTCTCCACTATAATCTTGGTACCAAACATACTGCCCACTGGTATACCTGAATGTCAGATATTGTCAAATTGCAAGCACGTTACCTTAATCTAGCCACTCATTATACCAACATCACAACGGTGTCAGAAAAGGTCATAAGAAACAGATATAATTCAACATGTGTCATAACACAAAAAATGGGGCTAATTCAGCTTACATTGAGGGAAAAGGTTTGCTAATCTCAATAATGAATTCACCTAACACATGCTAAGGTATACAGATACACAGATTTTCCCTCAGTAATTACAATGCAGGTGAGGATCTTGCCTAATTGTCAATTCTGGTGCTAACCCCACCTGTACCGGGGTGAGCTCCTCCATCTAACCCATCATTAAAACTTGTTCTGACAAACAAACGACGCAGCATTGCAAATCAGAACATAATAGCTACTTGGAGATGCAGGAGCACGAGACAGGATCCGATATTAATGGAACTTAAAACCCCACGCTTAGCACAGGAGATGAATAGGAGAGCCACTAAGCATTTCAAATACCACCTAAGCTGAGCCAGAAAGTAAAAAGTCTTCCTCATAAATAACTCCACTGGGCAAATATATTGGTACAAGCACAATACACACCGGTCGACATGAATAACGCAACAATAACTTTATAATGACAACTGCGGAACATTTTCTCCTTTTATTACTTGCAAAGGCAGAGAATCAGTCTGTGACAGCCAATTATAGCCTGCTTCCTGCAGATGGGAGCAACTAAGCATCTGCTGGCTGGGTGGGTTGTTACTTGTCACCAAATCAGTTGGGTTGGAGTATATAAGGACGTTCACATCCCATCAAAAGCTGTGGAACTAACCAAGTAGAACCTGGCTACACCCAGCACACTTTGCTTGATGTGAGTGCAGAACACAGGACTAATACATTACGTTTATAAACTCAATTTTTCTACAGACTTTCTTGTTATGGGGAGTTTTCTTCCATGAGATTTGAAGTCATCACGGTACCTTTGAAAATGTACATGCTCTTATTCTATCCCATTTCAAAACCATCATGAACGACTCCGTGGCATTTTGGAGAGGCTTCTAAGAAATGGAAATGCTACATTAAGCCAAGGGCAGAGTGTCCTAAATGAATTTATCATGCCGCCTAATGCATTTATTGTTCTTCTGTCTGTGGATTTGACTTTTCAAGGTCAGTGGACAACAGAGCATACTACATCCTGAATAATGGGCATAAAATATTAAGTTCCCACACTAGGGAGAAGCACAGAGACATATAGAAACACCTAGGTTAGCTGCCCAGAGAACAGGAGAAATAGCAAAGACACATTACTCACTCGTGGCTGTAGTCCCAGGGTTCGTTGGCATCTTCATTATTCAGGGAGTTGAAGCCGTTGGGCGTACGGTGTACCTGTCAAAAACACACAAGGGAGAGGCTGCATTAGGTACAATATTGGCTTTTTGAGAACTCTGAGTCTGTTGGTGCACTCTGAGGAAGCATGCAATTGTCACATGGCAGAAAGCTTTTACCAAGATGAAACCGAATTCCATAGGAGGGAAAATGTGTTAGCCAACTCTGAATGATCTTCATATGCCACGTTCAATCACTGCTTACCAGGTTACAGTATGCATGCAGATTCCACCATATTATCTGTACAGTAGATACTGGGTATTACTCCCACAGTGCAATAACCAAAGTCACCTTGTAGGGAGGATACGTGTCTCATTAGCCATTCCAAAAATCAGCATTTCTATTCTTTCTTTAGCTTTCCTAGGGGCTTTCTGGTCTCCCAAGATTGCAATGATACAACCATGATAGATTGTTCCTGCTAAAAAGGCTTTCAGGTGAACTGCTTATTACAAACACCATCATTTTTCACCAAGCATCAAAGGATATACTTCTACAAGGACAGACAGCTCTGACACACCTGTCTCTAGGTGAAAATATTGGAAAACTTCCAGGAAAGAAATGCACTAACTTAACAAGTTGCAACAGCTTCTAACACGCAAGGTCTCTACGTGAAAGGAACCTTAATGTGCAATCGGAGCAATTCATTTGGTATCTGCAAAGGTCACTTTATGACAGTCATTATTTTTCTCTATTACGCCTTTTAAAAGCTACCAGAATTACTCATTTGCATTTTCCATCTCTAACCAGATGGTATAACTTTGGTACTGATTGATTGTAAAGGTCAGCCAATAGTGTGGTTACAACAATGTGGTACAAATCACTGTGATTACGTCCATCTAAAGGGGATTTTCTGATGGGAAGAACTACATCTTCTATGCCCATATAACAATTTACTATTTCTATTGTGTGGACTCATGTACATTTTTAGGGCACATCTTTACAACCAAGTTTAGTATCTGAGCACTGTAGCTATTAAAATAGGTTATTCCCCCTACCTTTGGTTTCGATGCTTTCTTTGATGGATCTCGGCACGTCTGCAATGAGTAAATGTAGAACATTACAATAGAGTCCAGACTAGCACATGTAATCTACCTGATGTGCTATAACAGAAAAGATGGTGTCCAAATTGAAGACTGATAACTTGAAGACCACCTTGAACATTTGCTACTTGACAACAGTACTTACTTGATGCAACAGTTAATCACAATCCCCTTTTCCTACTGTTTTATGTCTTTGAGATTAAAGTGTAAGCATAGGCTGTTCTGAATGCAGCATTGAAATGAGAACACACTTTGCTGGAATAACTCTAGCTAATTCAATCTGGTCTAAACATTTCAGTCACATAAGAAACAAGAAAATCAATATTTATTAGATATATGTTATTAATATTCAGACATGCTTAACTGGAGAGGTGTACAGAATTAGGCCATAAAAATCCAACCTGAGTTATGGGGCCATAATTCTAAAGCCAACAAAGGAAATAGAGGAAAAAGTATGGGACCAGGTGAGACAGGTTGTTTAAACCCATTTTCTGGTAAAAGAGACCATGAAATAGCCATCTGTCTGCACCTGAATGCATAATTACCATCTGTTCAGCCGAATACAGAACCTTACATATTTCTCAGCGCTACAAATGGCTGTGAATTACGGACAACTATCAGTGGGGCGACCTTTGTTTGTAGGCCTTATAGCCATTGGAAATATCCTGTGATATGGGCCCTGTAGTGGGGAGGGCAGTGGTTCAATAATTCATTTGGCAGAATAACCAGGCAGCCATTTCTAACGGCGTTGTCACGGGCAAAACCAATACCAAGATTCAACAACCCAAATTGAATGGGAACATTCTGCCAAGCTGATTCTTAATGGCAGGGGCAATCTCCGACCTATTGCTGTGGCTGTTCATAAAACAGATGTGTCTCAGGGAACATCAAGTTCACCAGGCCACAAATATAACCATCCAAGCACCATCAAGACCCCCACTAAATATCTACATACACTTAAGATGCTGCATTTCAGGCACTACTGGAACTTTTGTCATTACTTGAACTGCTGTTTTTATGGCGAACATTTTGGAGCAAGCAATTATAATTTAGTTTTACTTCAGCATTTCAGTATAATGTGAATGAATGGCAATTTTGCATGCAAATATGACTGTTGAAAAATTGAGGTCTTGACACCAATGTAATTGTACCATACATATAAACTATAGATGCATATAAATGTATCAAACTTCGCCAAAGACTGTCAAAGATTAGGCCTGACACAAAAATATGTGTTCATGACAAAGAAGCCAGATTTGGGTAAAAAAACAGCATTGTGAAGATGAAGTCATATGCAGATAAAATATTACTTTCTTTCATCAGCTTCCACTGATATGTAGTCAGAAATAGTTTATGATTCTGTCTATCTACACAAGATAGTGTGGATTCTGGTTTGGAGGGTGGATGCTAGAAAGAAGTCTGAATGTCCTTTAGCCTCCAGTTTCAATCTACAGCCTATGCTTAACTGGATACCAGTTTCTGTGAACCTGAATCAAAGCCACCATGGCCATGGTGCCAATACCTAGACTGTACTAAAGCTTACAATACACAGCCTACAGCACTTTTATCTTGCCCCCCAGTCAAGCCATAAACACCTTGACACGCAATTCGAGGATGGAGTATCAGCAATGAATCATGCTGTAGCTTCTCTATTGCTGATCCCAGGAAAAAATAATCCTGTAGCCATACCCACAAACTGAGCCAGCTTTATTGGCTGTACCAAATGCTGACACAAAAAACTGTTTGGTGTTCCACAATATACAATATCCTACTGCTGACCTTGACTTTCTTTTTCCTGCCCTCGTGGTCTTTCTCGCCGCTTTTCTCCCGTTTGCGCTTCTTGACCTTCTTGGTGGGCTTGGTAGTGATGGTCACACTGGTCGGCGTGTGCGACACAGCCCTGTAGGTTAGCATCTCATCCCCGCTCTCCGTCCCGCTCGTGTCATCATCTGGAGAAAACAACACAAGTCATACCATCTCCTTCATCTTGTAAGACTGACATTCAATATCTACTGGTTTCATTCAGCAGCAATACCAGCTATCAGGTGAACCATACAAGACAAGACTGCTACCAGCTAAGGCCATCACATGGTATAGTATTTCACCTTCAGGCCAATTAAACATCATTCTTCTACATTTTACATCACAAGGTAATATTTGCTAACCTGAACTAGTATACGTATGGTTGGTGGATATCATTCTATGAAAAAGCAACTCAGGTCTGCCAAAATACCCAAAAGAGGAGGTAGTAGGGCATGCCTAATGGAGCGAATGACAGGACATGCTAACCCATTTTGATATACGGACTTGTGACCTACAACATGGCAAGCCTTGATATGCTGTTTAAGGAGCAGTACAGAGAAAGGTGGTTACAATTAAGGTGTCTTCTTTCCATCTACGGATTTCAAACAATAATGTCATACCAGTCTATCATTACATCTCCAGTAGATACCAAATGGAATCCAATATTAAGCAACCACAGACACTTTTAACTAGCACCCCTACTGGCTCAGACAGTATAAAGGTCCACCAGCAAGTCACATGCACAGTATCAGACTAGTCCAGCTTACTATGTAAATAATTGAAGAACTGGAATAGAAGCAGGCTAATGTGCCTCTAAGATGCCATGCTACATGTTTGGCTTCCCTGATCTCTCCCAGCGCCTAATCAGACCAGTAGTAGCTGAAAGCCTGCTGTTTACCATTCACTAGGTAAACTATGACATCATGCCTGTGATGTCACTACCGATCATGTGATGACACACCGACAGCTGCATTTTCTCCGTTTGAATATGCTGTACCAAAAATACTTGACCAGACAATCAATAACATAGACCGGACTGAATGCGTTTTATCACTACAACATGTATAATCCAGTCATTACCATTAGAATTGCTTTAACCTTTGACAATTCATTCAAATATTGGGTTAACATCACACAAAAATACTGTACAGTTGACAATGATATAAAAAATATATATCTTTCCTCAGCAATCAGAAAATAGGATTAAATGTATATGCTGATTATGGTCACAAGCAAACGGGAAACAATCTAATCACTGCGAGGTGGTAGATACACTATACATAAGCAAAAGCATATGTCCTTATTATAAAAGAAAGTGCATACTTTCAATACCTGAGTTTGACTGAAAAAAGATAACACTATGTAGCAGAAATATGATGATAGAATCATTGACTTCTTTTAAGGTCCTAATAAGGTGGGATTATACTACCAGCTACTAGAGAAAGCATCAAGCTTCATAACAGTCAAGGATGACTAACATGGAAGAATGGGGTGTTTTTGACACATCAAGTTCTAAACCTTAGTCTATCTTATTTCAAGTCAAAAGCTGGACATAAATGGTGAGGTATTGGTACATGAGCTCACCTTGAAGTCTGACCAGGCCATGGGAACCCTGCAGCCTTCTATGGACACAGTAACCCACAGATTCCATTTAACAACATGGCAACCCAAGGACCTCATTTCACAATATCAGCAGCTGTTGCAGGAGCTGTCACTTCACACACAAGTACTCTGCAAGCCATGGGGGATAGACTATTCCTCAAGCACTGCTGCACTACAGAGCAGCATAATTTGTTAGAGATGGACATCCTCCTTTTCAGAGCAGCATCAAGGCTTTATTAGATATCTTCATGAAAGCTTCTTGACTGATTAGCCATTCTGAATGAATGCCAAGTCCCCCTTTCATCCCATGCATCAGTAATGCCGCCTGGAAAGCCCGCTGACAAATGAAGGACGAACAGGCATTGAAACTATCACTCCTATTTTTAAAGGGCACAATTCTGGGGGCAGCCAGGGGTGAGCGTA
>LZCU01160925.1:5598-17636 GCA_001663935.1 Asymmetron lucayanum | reverse complement strand
TTGTGTGCGAGTAATATTTGCCATGGTCATTAATTAGAAACGAAAGTGTTTATTCTAGCACTTGGCGTACTTTTTGTCAACACATAGCTTGGGCATCTAACATGGCTTTGACATTAATCGCTCCTAACTCGCTACTCATGCGTGTGCACAATACCGGACCTGACATGGGTTCCAGACTATCGCACCGGCGCCCCGCCCCCCTCACGCCCTGTAGCCGCCTGATCAACGGTTCACCCCCACCGTGGAGCTGAATCGGACATGGCTGGTCGTCGTATCGTGTATGGAGAAAAAATTTACAAATTTATGCGTGAACGAGCGACGGTGGCATCAAATGCCGTAAAACTGACCTGAGTCGCGAATGTCAAATACGCACTGGTCGTGACAGCAATACAGAGAGTACGGGCAGGGGCCAGTGCTGGGGCAGTTAGCAGTATTGCTCATGGTGCAACGCGGTGTTGCCGATATCAGTACCGTGATGCTGTAACATATTGCTTGCATTGATAATGCCGAGCGAATGTAAGAAAATGCCTTCTATAATATTCAGTATAAAACTGAAGCGAAAACAAGTTGTTCAACACCACACAATCAGCTTGAAAGCGAAAAATTTCAGACCGATTACGTTGCTGTATTACTTCTCCGAAATGTATGTTATATTCATGATACTATAGAAAAGTGTTCGCTTCAACACGACTCGGCAATACACGACTGACTAAACCAACACGTGTCTGGGGGAGATCGCCTTGTACAAACATGACCTGTGCGTGTTAGCGAAACAATGATATATGATCTATCGCTCTCTTTAACGTGCCGCACTAGGACTAACTCCATCATGTGTATACAGGAGCGGTTGAATTTCACCATTGACACGACTCTTGCACATGTAGATTATGGTTAGGAATACAAGTGTTCATTTTTGGACACATAGAATCAATATTGACGTCATAAAGTGTTGAAGCTAGACTCCTACCTGATTCCAAACCTTATAGGCAGGCAGCCCTTTGTAAGACTGTGAGACTTCGTTTTGGGCTTGTCTAAAAATCTAACGGTTGGCTTTGAAGTGAATTTCGTACTTTGCCTATGCTGCCTGCCAACAGAACACAGTCCGTTGCTAAGACAGAGAGGAGCATTACTTGTGAAGATAATTTTCCTAAAAGTAGCCACAGTTTTATTGCAGAATAATATTCACGGATTTCCAGTGGTTTCGTCTGGAGCAAACGTATTGCTTTATTCTGCATAAGTTGTAAGGAGTCTCTGTCTCATGTTTTAAAGTCACCACAAAGAACTGAATCGTAATCAATTGCTTACGTTTTTTCGACGCTGGAGACCATGCGATATTTGTTAAGTTAGCGTCTAGACTGCAGCGTTCCATGATGCACGGAGATACTGCAATGTATTGACCTGTGATCAACCTGGCATGTTACTCCCCACATACACATTTATGTATTCATTCACCGGCGTACATGATACACGTACGACTATAGGATTACGGCTCCTGTTGAGTTCCGTAGGCTGAACTTTATGTCAACGAATATTGAATATTGGGCCTGATACCGCGTAAACGCAAACGACCAAGCGGCACGAATTTAGAACGATGGCATATTTAAGCAACACAAACTCGGTAATATAACCCCTATGATATTCGACGTGTGAGAATGTCAAAGCCATGGGTCAAATCTTCAAAAACGCGTAACCTTGGGTTGGATGTAACAAAGAAGACCTTATCTTCCGATCCAAATACACATCCAGGGGGTCTTTGGAAGAGGGGTTTGGCAGTTTTGGTTGACCGTCAGTATCTATCCAACCTGAATTCGCCCGGTTTGCTGGTTTATAGTCTGAATCGGGACATATGCTGTGTGCCTCAGAGCCCCCTTGCGGTCTTCAATTTAGCTACGCCGGAGACAATACAGCAATCATTAAGGCTCTGTTTGTGGTAGTGCACCCATTGCGTTGTTATTTTAACTGATCGGTGCGTTATTCTGAGGAAATTCGATTTTCGACAACTTGTAGCTTTCTTGCAACCGCCAACTTTCCATACAAAACTGATTAGTGTCACAATTAGATGGTTCTCGTCTGCTGAAATGTCCGCTAAAACACTGCTCTGCTCTGATTTGTTTGGGACGATTCGGGGAGAAAACATAAATAAATGAATCTTTGAACGGCGGGTTGCAACTTGTGGCATTCTCAGCGAAACAATTGAGCAGTTGATGTAGCAGTTTATAAAAGTTTAAAAGATTATCACAGATTGTGGCTCATTCTTTCCATGCCCGTTTCTATACGTTTGTCACTAGTATCGCGGCTTTGTGTCTTGTCACAATTCCATTATTCCTGGGGGTTACACCTGCTTTTATACAGAAGAATTAGATTGCCCAGCCTCCATACACATGGCGTGACCATCCTTTACTATGCACTTGGATGTTTGAGGAAATTCCAGTTGCTGGATTCGTAGTTCTTTCCTACTAAAAGCGACGGCTTGATCTAAATATACTGTCTAAAAACAAATGACTTACTGCGGTACTTCATTATCCTTTTGCATTAAAAACGTCAACATTATCGCTTTAAGAGTTTTTTGTTTTGTCACAGAGACGAGTGTTACTGTTTTGCTCTTTCACAATGACTTCACAAGGTACCAATTACTTAGTGAGTTCGATCGCGAGGCACTTTGAAAACAGACAGGTGTTGCTGTTTTGTTGAAAAAAAAAGAATCTGGTCGGAAACTCGCCTGCCAAAATGTTACAGATATCCTAAAGTGCATGGTTGGCTTCTCCAATGTACATGATACATTGTATATGGAGACATAAGATACCACAGTTATGAGGCATCACGCAGGGGTGCGAATAGCAGCAACTACAGGCTGAGCCACCCCTACGACACCGGTTTCCTATGTCGTTAGTGTGTGATGATAGATCCATACCAAAATATCCTCATTGGCAGCGTGGCAAGGTTACACTGACGTTTGTCTGGGTCACACAACACCCATCTTTAACATATCCTAAATACCGTCAAATTGCACACGGTGGCTCTGTTCTGGCCTCCACGGTCTGGGATGGGAAACTGTCACCATACAGATGATTACAGACTTTACTCATTGTCCATAACAACGCAGATATCTCAGACATGTTTAAGTAATGTTGAAAATACTTAAGACTCAGGCGATTTATCTTTACACCTCTGCCACTCCCCCTGCCCCAGCTCGTACAGCGTCGTGGCCCCGGGGTAGGATGACTCAGCATGCACGCAAAACAACCTCTGGGAATTTATAGCCCCAAGTCTTTTCTACGTTCTGCTTCGGTTATTGCCAGTTGCCAAAACTGTACAAGTCGGTCACTCGGCCATTCAGTGGCTCAAACAAACAATTCCTCACAAAGCAAGGAATCTGGCGACACATTGCCAACTGGTAAAGGTGAACAGTAAGTACACAACACACCTTGGCAACACGCCGTTGTCGACGCGGAAACAACTGTCGAACAAAATGAAATGAATTATGACCTGGCGCCAAGACGACGGTCATTAGCTGGGGCTGGTCTTCTAAAACTTTGACATGAAATTTATGACTTTTCCGTCCTACACAGGTATGGCGTGCATAAATTTTGTTTACGCCCTACGAGCCAACTCACACCATTACGTGTGCGTGCCTCCATCACTAATTGTCTCATGTAGCTGAAACAGGTATTTCAAGATGCGGCTCGTTAATACCCTTATCTGCTGTACAACACGCACACTTGGTCACGAAAGCGTTGATAGGTGCTGTACCAACATCTTATTTTCCGCAACAACTAAATTCGTTGATTGACTACAACCATCGACACTTTACGGAGAGAGGACCGCTTTTAACAAAGTGTGCCGCGAGTTTATGTTTAACGCAACATCGAACCTTGTAGGTGGGCGTATCCCCGTTTCCGTCGTCTGCGCTCTCCCTGAATCCCACGGAAACAGGTGGTATAGCTTTACATGTGTCTGTCTCTCAAGGTTTTGGGTCACATTTTCTCTGTGTCATCACAAAGAATCAAAGAATTCCAAAGCCGGTATTTACCGTACACAGGTTGTCTTAACAAACACAAAGAAAAACGTATTCCCCAGCAGTCTCAAACCGTAAACGGGTTTGGATACACCAGCACAAAGACTCAAAAGAATCTTGGGGTGGTCTGCACCATGTACTTGTTGGTTGTACAATGTGGCGCGTGTGTAAACCTCTGGCCTTTTTTTTCAGCTTGTTGCCTAACTTAACAAAGGAATGCAGTGAGTATACGCACTGTTGTCAGAAACGTATCTCTGCAAGAATGGAATACTTGAAGCGAAGTCGAATGAATGAATGCATGTATGTATGTATGAATGATAGAAAGGTTCATTACTGCTCTTTATTTGAGCTCGACGCTGTACAGAGATCCTTTTCGAGGGGGGTACAACAACAGCTCTGACAAGTTCTCAGTAACTTACAGCGCCTCTCCACTAGGCTGGAAGGACGCAGTTGAATGGCAAAGGTGCAAACATTCAGCAGTCTTCTTTTTCCAAATATCAGGTTTATGCTGACGTGTTCTTCTCCGATGGACTACATCTCCATGGAACAATAGTCCTTTTTCAAGGGAGAGAAAGGCCGAAGCCTGTAGTGTCCCCGATAATTTGGCAAACCACACCGGGTCGGACCCCTACTGTCGACAAGTGTAATGGTTTCTTTAACGTGCTTGGCAACCCTCAAACACAAGACCTCCAGCTTAACGTCCCATCCGAAGGACGATGTACTCTTGCAGCAGTAGGCGAGATGCTTAACCCATTGAGCCACGCACGATATCTTCGAATGAATGGTTGATGATGGCTACATCAAGATTCAACATGTGTACTGTCAAGTCATAAGGTCTTCTTAGGTAGAAAAACTCCCTACATCATTTCATCGTAACCTGGCAGTTACACACACTCTCAGCATGTCATTAACAATTGTCAATATTCATATTTCAGGTCCGGGAACTTGGGCTGGGAGTTATCCGCTGGCCAATTCCAAGCGCCAGTCCCCCATCGACATCCAAACCAGCGGTGTCCAGGGAGGCTCGTGCAGCCCCCTGAAGATCCAGTACAACAACAGCTGCTGCAAGAGCATCAGCAACACCGGGGCGTCCTTCCAGGTCTCCACCGATGGAGCTGGAACAGGTGAGTACAGTAACGGTGATATCTCTGGTGTCTTTGGCACGATGTCCACGAAGGTCCTTATTCATCCGAATATGACACAGGCAGGACAGTGAAAATCAGCAATGGTAACATGATTTGTATGATCTTGTTTTGAATACCAAAAACCTCACCTCTAAAATACAGTTATAGTCTTGTAGATTAAAGTGTTCGAAACTCCTTCTTTTTTGTGATCACATCTTGCAAATACGTTTAGCTTCGTTTCAAACGGTTGCCTTAAAAATATTGTGGAATCATCTATTTTGCTCATAGAGCTTAGTGGCGGTTGTCTGGACAGCACCTTCAAGCTCATCCAGTTCCACGCCCACTGGGGGCATGGCGGGACCGAGGGGTCTGAGCACACCGTGGACGGAGTGTCGTACCCTGCAGAGGTTTGTACAAAACAGTTTTTTGTACGAGCATTTCGTTCTCCCGATAGTGGCCTATTGTTTCTGCCACATTGCTTATGGCTACATAGATATTTTTCTGTACAATCTGTTACGTATCTGCCTATAGGTGGATAGGCTAGGTAACTCACTGACAGCCCCTTGCTCCTCTAAATCAAAGGACATCATTCAGTTCGGCCCAAAACGCACTTTTCTGCGACCAACAGGGACAGTCCATTGTCATTTGCTAGATCTGGCAGGTTCGTTGAAAATTTTGTTTTTCCAGCTGCATCTGGTGCACGTGAACACGAAGTACAAGGATGCCGGAGAGGCTGTGAGCAAGCCCGATGGCCTGGCTGTGATCGGCATATTCCTGAAGGTCAGTACATTCAAGGAGCTTCTGTTTTGCACCTCCTCGGTACATTGCAGAGTTACAAGGTAATAGTAAATTTGAATTGTTCAAACAACATGGTGGGCCCTACAACCTGGATGCGATGTAATCATGTGAAACGTTTCTATCTAAGGCAGTCACTCTCCCGTTATCTCAACATGCCTGCTATTTACATAATATTACTAGAGGGCAGCAGACAAGGAGTAACTCCTTTCCCCGTCTTGTAGCAGCCGCCACCACGTTGAATAAGTAGCTATTTATATTTATGAGTAGTGATGTCACGTAAAACACCCTATTTGCCGTATTTACATGCAATGTGTGTAGCATTTGCATTCATCAAGATCACTTTATTATTCTTCATCGCACCACATTGATACCACACTGATCTATTTATGTAGTCGGGGAAGGAGCACGCAGGCTTCAAGGCTATCACAGATCTGTTGTCGAAGATTCCCAACAAGGTGAGTTGCACTCCTTCAACTTTTCGACAGATCGAAAGGCCTGAATCTTGGAACACGTAACGTTACCTCATTAATGTCATCGCTAAAACAGGGGCAAATATTTCATACATACTACAGTCAATAATGATAAGTCATCCGATTGCCGGGTGAAAGAAAAGTCTATTTTAATTTCTTTTATGTATATTTATGCTACCAGTTTATGGACATGTATTTTCGTGGTTTCCTTAACAGGGTGACAGTGCTGACATCGGCTTCAACTTCGACCCATCCTGCTTTTTGCCAGGTAGATATGCTCCCACAGACGTTTTTTTACAGTAGTCTTTGTAGTTGACCATCAAAGCATTATCTTTCAAACTGTAGCTAACATGTGAATGTACATTATTTATCAGTCGCTATTAAGCAGTACGAAAGCATATTCAGCTGGTCCTTCAACTGCTTATATGATAGAAGCTAAAAGATATACGGATAGTTGCCAAACATGTACATTATACGATATAAAGCTGAGCATGAATATGTATAGAGCATTCACTGGACTTTAAAAATCATATTCAGTGACATGGAGACATCATTCAGTGACATGAAGACAAACACACACAGAGACCAACAAAAGACATCCTCTTGCATTTTTTCTGTCATTCCTAGGTGGGCGTGGCCACTACTTTTACGAAGGCTCCCTGAGCACTCCCCCTCTGAACGAATGCGTCCACTGGCTCGTGATGAAGGAGCCGATTGAGATCTCTTCTGGACAGGTACGGCTGAAGGCAGTTAGCATGGATATGTAGACGTCCATCAATGGCAATGCGGGCTCTGTTAGATTAGCTATTCGGTATTTGTTCAGATCAACATCTATCGCAGGGCAACACGAGGAGCAGCATCTCTGTATGTGAGTAAAGTCGTGTTGCCGTGCGGAATAGGAACAAACTATGCGGAAAAAATGGCCGATATTGACTGTCAAAGACAGACAGTGTTCTTCAGCGAACAGAAACTTGAATTGCTACTTTTAGACTCTAGTAACTAGTGACCAAAGTAAAGACAGAAGGGGGGTCGTCAAGATGACTTACCTGCTGAACACGTCAAGTTGACAAACAACTGTTCGTTAACGTTGTGCTCTCTCTCTCTCTCTCTCTCTCTCTCTCTCTCTCGCTCTCTCTCTCCGTGTCAGATCTCCGCCATGATGAGCCTGCACAGCGCTGACGGCAAGATGGTGGACAACTACCGCCCCACCCAGCCGCTGCACGGCCGCCAGGTGCAGAAGTGTTAAACAGCGGGAACGCCCACGGGCAGCACCCCGGTCATGCTGCTGGGGGCTCTGAGTGTTCATCGGGTTGGGTAATGTGGCCTTCACAACCAGCCGAGAGTCGCTTTAGCAGTCATACAGTAGAGTATATTTTATAACCAGGAACCCTAGCCCCAACTGTTTCTAGCTGTTACAATACGAAGATGTGTTTTATTTGGAGAAGATAGTTTTTATCTGGCAATATGTGTTGGAGGTATTTCATGTTACCTGGGATGATGGAAACACACCTCACGTTCGTTCGCAAACACGTAGTAACATGTTAGACTGAGAGGTGGCGTTTTGTTTTATATCTTTATTTGCTTTTTACCTACAAGACAGTCATAGCCAAAGGAGGCAAATACACAGAATTCAAGGATGTGTACACTGTGCACGGTAACCAAGATACTTTGTGATGGATAAGACTTAGACAGATAGCCAAAGAGCAGCAGCTAACCTACAATCCCAACAAAGTGTTTGTAACTTGTTTCTTTGCTTTCCGACAGTTCTCTACTGTAACAGACTCCATTCTGTCACAATGTTAACAAAATAAACATATCCATTAAACGAATATACCTTCGATACTTCATACCTACATATTTACTACATAATACAAAGGTATTGATTACAACTGGACATTTTTCGAAAATACCGAGCATAAAACTGACATAAAATCTACTTCGCCTGGTCGTTGACCAGATACTGGTCCAATTTTGAACGTTGCTCTAAAAGTAAGTTTCCAAGTGATGAGCCGTATAAGAGAGGTTTAACGCTAAACACATCATTATTACAGCCAGAGCCGTAGTTCATTTCTGTTATTCTCCTCTTGTCGTCTGAAGTCAAAGAGTTTGTGTGAAGTTCACGTTGTAAAGGCCTGACACGGGAAACAATTGAAGTTACCAATCATTCCGTGCATCAGGCTGTACATGTACACTACATCCCATTGGGCCAGCTATCAAACATCTCTATAACGTTTCTGTAAACTCAGTTAAACCTGTAGTTGAAGCAAAATACTTTTTCATGACTTCGTTGTTCTCTGACAGTCTCCACTGTGCCTTACTGATCCAGACAAACGTGTCTTCTTTACTATTCTTTACTGAATATGATCAATGATACATCTGGTGCTTTTAAAGTGAGTCTAAGGGACTTAGATATATCGCCTTAGTGCGATAATACACATTCCAAATGAACGGTTCTATCTGGTATATATTTGCTTGGTGGACTATTAAAGATTACATCGTTACTTGAGACATTTCTCTGTGTCATTATTTTTAGTTACACTTCAAGATGTACTCTGATATAAACTTGAACAGTCTGAAGTCATACTCGAACCACTGCGATGCACGAGTGGAAATTTGATTCGTGCTAATCTCAATTCACATAATACCACCAGGTGACATTAATCCATCACCTTGAAAAAATAGTGTTCAAACAGAACTCTGCTACAGCAACCATCAGGTATGCACTCCTGCATATTCTAAGAGTACATACATGATCGTTGTTGCATCAGTTCTGTTTGAACACTATTTTTGCGAGGCGGCGGAATAATGTCACCCGGTGGTATTATGTGAATTGAGGCTACCCAGTGCCTTACGTTTTTTTTTTCCTGAGAGGGGGACTGACATTCAAATGCTTCAATTCGGAGCAATCAGACAAAAAATTAATAAAAGTTGTAAAACTAACGCCAATCATCTAAATAACAACAGCAGCCTAAAAGGGATAACACTGTGTTTCTCAAAGTCCTGAGGTAAAATTCATCTCAACTTTATAATTTTCACCATATATTTTCAATTGGCAAAAATGTGAGTCACCCACATAGCGATTTCACAAAAACTTGCATCCTAACAACTTTCCTATCAAGAAATGGATCTAACTGGATTTTCTCAAAATGATCCCGAACTGAGGGAGCGGTGACAGCACTGTATTGACATATATGGTTTTACTGGCCATAGTCTTTATAGGTCGTTTTTCTTTTTTTTCCGCCCGCGCGCACTGGTTTGGGGTCGCCAAAGGATGTCATCCATAAAATCAAATTGGTGTGGCCTTAGAGCCAAATCCTTAGCCTTCATCAGATTCTAGATGTATTCCTTCTGAGCGTCTCTTGACTTCTGGAATGCGGAAGCGTGACGACGTCAGGAGTGCGTCAAGTTTACCACTGAGGAGGAACAGGACAGGAGTTAAGCTTTCTTGGACACACAAACAGTGGTGAAAGTCGACGGCACGCTGGACATTAAGATCTACAGAAAACCTACACACACCGATCAGTACTTGAACTTTAATTGTAACCATCCACTTGAACACAAACTAGGAGTGATCCGTACCCTCTTTCACAGGGCGGACACTATTATCACCAACCCCCAGGACAGAGAAGTTGAGAAACAACACATCACAAACAATAAACAATATAAAACGGCTCAAACGCGTTACTCAACGCGACCGCACCTAAACCTACAGTACGAAGGAACCGTAACCCACCGTCCTCCACAGGTACAAAAAAAGGACCGGCAGTGTTACCCTACGTGAAGAATGTCTCCGAAGCATGGCATCCAGACGTGTTTCAGACCAACCCGGACACTAAGGCAGACATTAATAGCCCCCAAGGACAAAACTACGAAAGAGCAGAAGTGTGGCGTGGTATACCATATCCAGTGGCAGTGTGTTGGACAGAACAACCGAGGACCTTGTACGGAAAACTACATTGGCGAAACAGAAAGATGTCTGAAAACCAGGTTTGCAGAACACAAGCGCCCAAGCTCTGCTACATCTGAAGTATCACAGCATATTCATATCGAATCCCCTGGACACACAGTTTCTCTGGATAAAGTACATATGGGCACGGAGCATGACTGTTTTGTGAGGGGGGTGAAAGAAGCAATTTACATATAGGCCCTCATTAAACGGTGATATTGGGCGGTTCCGTCAAATTATGACGCACTCCTGACGACGTCACGCTTCCGGATTCCAGAAGTCAAGAGACGCTCAGAAGGAATACATCTAGCATCTGATGAAGGTTAAGGATTTGGCCGAAAATTTATGGTATGTAAACCTTTGTGTTGGATAAAAGTGCAAAAAATATGGACTACAGATCCTCGACCTGTTACTTTTGAAGCAGAGCCACCTAAGCACTGTTCATCTGATACTCACACGGATAAATTCCTCGGTATTCCCGCAGAACTATAACGTTAAGTGCCATCTTTCAGTTGGTCAGTTTCTGCAGCAACACACTGCATGCAGCCAGAAATGTCAGGAAGGTAATGTCTTTCTTTTGAATGACGCAAGAGGACGCTCCTAACTCAATATCCAGGGTAAAATTATTTGAAAGCGATGTGTGATAACGTTCTGGTTTATTCCGCTGCACGACGCTGTGGTCACGCAACAGGCGACCAATGAGCTGCTCTCTAACGATTAGCAGGGGACTTCGAAATAAACGTGACTCCGAGCACAACGGCATGGGTTCTCTGCATTTGGAATGTCCAATGTTCTTGTACGTAAACAAGCCTCACGTAAACGTAACAACACTTTGTGTTGCTCCCGGCTGGGTATGGGGCGCCTCCGTGTGTCTTGTGACTGGAATGATTTTCTTCCCACATCACACCAAAAGAACGCCACATGATACACACCTTCTTTCATGCCGAAAAGTGCGACTTTCTCTGTACATAATCGTTGTTAGGGCCCGCATTTTAGGGTCGCCCGGGTGGGAGGACCTGCTCCCTTGGGCCATTACTGCGTCACCCGCGCGAAGTCCTGTAGTCCTACCAGGTGGCACATGGCACTGTAACTATCGTCACACAGAAACTGTTGTTTTCAGACGATATGAATATTGTTTTATAAACCGAGTGTGACGTTTTCAATGAGGTGTACTTCCGTGCCAGACCTGCCGCTACTTTTGCTCTGAGCTGCTCCTGGGATGCTCAAACAACAAAAACAAGGTGCTGTAGGGTCTTCATGTGTGACTCAGTCACAAAAGCGATACGCTGGGAGAAAATGGTATGACCGTATCTAAAACCTGCACTTCCATGTTACCAGCCGCTACCCTGGGAGAACATGCGTGCAGGTGTTCTGCCGTGCATTCAAAAGCAGCTGTGTTTGTTGACAACTGGAGAGGAGCGAGAACAAAAGAACATTTGACTTTAAAACTATTCGTAACACTTGTAGAATTCGGCGATAACACGCTGACATTGACAGACACCTCTCAATCATTCTCGACATTGACAGTGAACGGCTTTGTCACCGCCGGCCAATAAGACAAGCTAGAATGATAAACATGGCTGTTTCTTACGCTTTACTACTTGGCTTCAAACTAAAGCCGTGGAGGGGGGGGGTCCTGATGACAGTAGCCACGCTGAAAGATGAGAGTGTCATGGGAACTACCC
>LZCU01160890.1:0-16463 GCA_001663935.1 Asymmetron lucayanum | reverse complement strand
TGATGCAAATTCACTCATAATATTCCATACCAGCGGTGCAGTCTGGGTAACATAAATATCCGGACAAAAACTGTAGTCACTCATGCCCAGGATATGTAATATGCTATTCTACTTTTCACCGTACAGTGGCGCTGCAACGAGTACATACATATCACTTGGAAATATTGTTTGTCAACTACACCGACCTACCAGAAAGCAAATTCCCTCTAAGACATGTTACGTTACATATTCCATACGGGAGGTACAGTGTGAGTCAGATGTGTGTCCATTAAAAACCAGAGTCTGAAACGGATCTGGACTAGCTAATAGGGGTCTAAGGGTACCAGTAATAGATTCTTTTTGGTGCCGTCCGAAGCAGTCACCAGAACGCCTACAGCGGGGAACCGGGAAGGCAGTTTGACGAACACAGTTGACACGTCGCGGAATATAACGTTACACGCGAGTTTGTAGCAGTCACTGATAAAAAAGACCGGCCTACAGCACACCACGCTACGGAAATGTTTGCGAATGTGCACAACTTACAAGCTTTAAACTGGTAAGTACACGGTGTATTCATTCATGAGAATTTAGTTGTTGTTTTTTTGCCACCATGAGCCCAGCAGAGGCATCTCTGCGGTGCTGGGAGTGTTGCCCGCCCGCCCTGGATTTGCTTAGCGCCGGCCGGGGGGTTACACGGGCTTTTATCTGGCCAAGGAAATTCTCCCCATTATAACCTTAGCTCAGTTCTGTGAGCTCAGTTCGAGATCCTTTGACGATAATATGGATGGCCATGTTGCCGATCTACTCCTGCATTTAATCGGTTGCCTAAATCGGATCAACCAGCCAGACAAGGGGCCGTTGGCCGGTTTCCTTCGGTAGCAAAGAGCACTACGACCGGCCATTCTGTTGTGAGCACGTGAGAGGTTGGCCGGCCCCGGCTATTAACACTAAAAAGTGATTTTGAGGTCACACGACAGCTCCTTTGTTTAAACTCAGAAATATGTGTTTCGGGAAAACCGTGCAGTTCAATGTCCTTTTATAACAGGGGAGTTCTTTTTGTGAACGACATTACAGACTTTGATAATAAGTTTTTATCCTTTGAAAAATTTGTGTCGGAATTTGGTGACACCTGTTCGGAATTAAAGTATAGTCAAATTATTTCAGCTATTCCTTATTCTTGGAAAAAAATACTGAGACAGGGGTCACCAGAATTACGGGTGTGTCTTCCAAGTTGCAGAAACACAGCCTGGCTTCAACATCCAAATATCAATAAATCCTTGTAAATTTTTTTCATGTTAGATGCCAGACTGTGGGATTCGGTCTAATAAAATACAACATTCGTGGGAAGATTACAAAAATACACCAGTAGCATGGAAAAAAGTGTACAGTTTATCATGTAAAATCACTATTGACACCCATCTGCGGATGTTTTAATATAAACTGTTATTTAAATTTCTAACAACTAATAGAATACTACACAGGTGAGGGTTAATAGATTCATCTTTGTGCAGTTATAATTATTGTAAAGAAGAAGAAGAATCAGCCATACATTTATTTTGGGACTGTAGAATAGTTACGCACTTCTGGATGCAGATAGAAGAGTGGTTTTCCCATCATGTGGGGTATCATTTACACCTCAATCGGCTAAATGTTGTTTGGTGATCTATTGTGAGCGTTGTCCAGCTCTGTCAAACATGATTATTCTGTTGAGAAAGAACTTTATTTTCAAACATCGTCAAGGGTCTCTTAATTTGGAACATTTCATTTCTTATATATCCTACTACTACAAACTAGAAAGTATTATCTCTAAAAGATTTTGTAAAACGGAAAAACGTGGAGAAATGGGGTAAGCTTATTAAGTTATTACTTTTCTGGAAAAGTAATAGCTGTCCAACTATTCACTTGTATTGTTTATTGGTTTTATTTATCGGTTTTGTGGTTATTCATGTGAGTGGATTACTTTTGTTTTTGTGCCACACGTGTGCTCGTCCTTTATTTTGTGTTTTTTTAAATCGATAAAGAATGACTTGGAAAAAACAACACTAAAAAGTGATAATTGCATGCAAATGTCAACGTTATCAATATAGATTTTTGCAGGGCCTGAGGGTCAGCGTTACTTTGTGTGTGTATGTGTATGTGTGTGTGAGGTTGTGTGTGTGTGTGTGTTTGTGTGTTTGTGTGTGTGCATGTATGTGTGTGTGTATGGGTCAGCGTGTGTGCGTGTGTGTGTGTGTGCGCGCGCGCGCGTGTGTGTGTGTGTAAGTGTGTGTGTGAGTGTGTGTGTGTGTGTGTGTTGTTGTTGTTGTTGTTGTGTGGCTGGGTGTGGGAGTTTTCTGGTCACACATAGATCTCCACACGCTTTAGAACTCTGGCCTCCAGTGTACATGAACACATTCAATGTAAAAATTAATCAGATCGGCCTGGCCTTGGACTTGATACATTGATGAAAAGGAAATGGTGATTGATGATAAGAAGTAGATCTTCAGGAAAATTCTTACAACGATGAAGAATATCTTAGAATTGCCAACATAGGTCACAGATCCACTGTGACAAAACTAAGTTGTCATAAATTGCAAATCGAATCAGGAAGACATAACCGCAGTCCTCTAGAGCATTGTCAGTAGAAGACGTAGATCATTTTACCTTATAAGTTATTGCCTTCTTTCCCAATCCGTCCACTTCAAATGTTTGAATAGTACAGATTTATATTCCTTACAAAGTTACATGTAGCCCTCAAATAACCAACTCTAACTAATCATGCATCCTCATATATACTAGAAACTTATATATATACATTTATGTATGATTGTCAACATGTGGCCAGTATTCGTCCCAGTGGGGCAAAAATTTACAACAATGATCTTCGTTCATACATTGTGTATATTCATTTACCTCCAAACTCTCACGATTTCTTCACATCTACAGGATCAAGCAAAACCTGGAATCCACAGATAACTACATTGATGATATGCTTCAGCTTAAGGAGATAGCCAGTCGCTATATTGAAAACACCTCGGTTCATATTGAGGAAGGCACACTATCAAAAGTTATCCATCATCACTTTAGAGGCAAGTTTCGGAAGCGGAGACTGGGCAGTCCAAGAATGAACTACTACGTTGGTCTAACATGGAAGACTCCTGCGGTGCCGCCAGATGCAGCCACGGTTGATTCTCTGGACAATGCCAGCATTATTGACACCCCACAGAACGTTGAAAGGTCACAAAGTGAAGGCAGTATTTCTTCACATTCTGAACAGTTAGTTTTGTCATATGATTCTCCTGTGTGTACTGCTTACACATCACAAAAACAGAAGAAGCCAGAGGAAGCTTATGAATCTAGTTTATCATCATCTCAAGCACACCTTCCCCCTTTCGTGGACCCAACTGATAGTACAAATGGCCACTTGATGACACAAACCGACGACTCCATACATGTAACTGAAGCGGTACCAAAGCAAACATTTTGGAATGAAAGGGTGTTCATTTATGAAATTGGAATGAGTAAGAATTTGGTGGCCAATTTGCAGAAGACTGTATGTAATCAAGGAGGACATGTTGACAGTTTTCTTGATTTCAACACTACATGTGTTGCTTATAACAGGCAGGGCATATTGACAACCTTTGACCCAAAGGGAGATTTTGATAGACTGAAGAGTTTCTCAAAAAAATTGATTGACATTTCCAATTGTGACTTGCAAGAAACAAGCTATGGAATTGATGAAGTTGCATGTGACACATCTAGAAGAGAGCTTAGGCCTCCATTTATCAAGGTGGTTGACACTTCAAACAAGTACAGACCAGTTGTTAAAGAGTTTACAGACAAGGAGTGGCAGAGTACACAACACTTTTTGCTCCCTGATAATGGTAAATCTGCCACACCATTAAAGGAGACAAGACAACTTGACAAGCCTGACATGCTCAGTAGACAAGATGGTTACTGTGAATGTTGTTGTGTGTACTACACAAATTTAGCTGCCCACCTAGAATCAGCAATTCACCGACAGTTTGTAACAGATGAACAAAGGTATGCAATGCTTGATAAATTGATTCTGAAAACATCACTTTCTTCGTATCTTGAAGACATTGGTTCTACTTAGGGATGTGTACCGGTGCAGTGTACCTGTACCTGTACCTGAAAAATGGTTTAGGTACAGGTCATTGCACCCAAAAGTGTGGGCCCCAGGGCTATTGAAACGGAGATGGGCACCGCCCCAATGCATCACCGGTGATTAAGTCATCAAAGATGTATGGGTGTTTACTTTTTTACAGGTCCAAAATACCTGATCCCTGCTGTTCAGGTACTGGACCTAAATAGACCTAAATGAACTTACACTCCTATCTATTCTTATTGTAACTAAAAACATTAAAATCCTTTTACAAAATTTTCAATTTGGAGTCTGAAGCATTTTTCTGTCATCTGGGGAAAGAATGTTTACCTTCTTTGAAAAAAAAAGGTCAACAGATCTGCAAGGTACAAGTTCCCGGAGACTTTGACCTTTGTTTACTACAGTTGATAACATATGGGTTCAGGTCCGGACCTTTAGGTACAGACCTGGTACCTAATGCCGTGTACCTGTACCTGTACCTGTACCTGATGTGAAGTTTAGGTACACATCCCTAGACTTCTGCTCCCACTGTGGTACTTTGATATAAAGATTAGATGGCCTTAGATGTGGGTAATGCTGACATATGCCAATTCATTGTGATGTCATTGTGCATGCGACACAAGTATATACTGTAATTTGTAGAAATTTTCTGTAGTTTCGTTTTTGGGGTGACCTGTCCGCAGTGAATTCATGATATTGCAATACTGCAAACCTGTCTATTTTGTATGATCCTTACCTGCACTACAGAATATTTTAAGTGTGAATTAAAAGCTATGTGAAAATCTCATTTTCCTCTGCGGCTACTGTGAGATATAACTACCCCGGAATTTAATGCCTTTACAGTATCATGTAATCCATCAAGCGGAATTGAATAGCATTCTTTCTTAAAGAAGTTCTTTACAACTACCTTGTCTCCCCAACAGCCAGGATAGGTCAAGGTACCAGGTAGATACATATTCAGTGGATTAAATATAAGATATGAGAAGGAATGATTCCATTTTGTACTATTTATTTTGGCAACAAAAGTAAGAGAAGTTGTACACAATATCGCACTGTGGTAGTAGATATACCGGTAACAGATACTGAAGTCTGTGACATTTAATATTGAAGTCTACATCACTGGAAGGACCCAGTGCACTCAAAACAAGTGTAGCGCAACTGAATACAGTTACATTTCTTGAAGTATATAGAACTTGACTATACACATAAATGTACCGTTTTCAAATTTGACAACCATGCATCAATATACAGACATAAATGTACCGTTTTCAAATTTGACAACCATGCATCAATATACATATACATATAGTATGTACATATTTATAACCTCTCATGGAAAACATTTTAATATATATTTATGTCATGTCACAGTGGAGGTAAATAGGAAAGCTTTGACAATGTTGCCAGACATACAAATACATAATATACAAACAATACATGGCTCTGCTCTCCTTAAGTGTATGTTTCCTGATGCGTACCATATTGAATACTTGTACAATGCAATAACAAAGGTCTTACAGATATTATTGAGACTTTTTCTATTTATCCGCACATGATGAAACAACTATATCGACTAAATATTTGATTCATTTTGGTTTAGTACACAAAGGGTGAAACAATGATATTCGAGACATAACACTAACATTATAAACCTATACTATATGTAAGCTATGTACATGAAAAAAGATCATAGGACATTTTCTCCTGATATTACACAAATGTACATAAGGCATTTGCACACTGAATGATGATCTGAGTGCATGAGATAGCAAGTATAATGACACTAAACAATGCAAGTAGAGTTCAGTGTGGAAGGGAATTCTGCATTACCCAATAACAAATACAATACACACATCTTACTGATGTTATTTTGGGCATAACCACATTTACATTTTCCTCCCTTGAGCCAGAAAAAGGCACTTTGTATGTGCAATATGCACATTGGTTAGCAATCCTTTTCATCGGGAGGTAGGATGCATAGGACCACGCCTTGTAGGTTGTCTCCCACACTGAGCAAACATTATTTCTACCATAAAAGTATCTGTCCCCGTGTTCTTTAAACCACATGACTTCAGCTATGCTGTGTTCTACTAGCTTGGCATAGTATGCATTTACATATATATTCAGAACCTCTTTGCTCTGATTTTCCAGGTAAAGTCATGTCATGGTTGACGACAACAGGAAAGGTTTGACAATGATGCTGGCCCTACGAATACATAATATACAAACAGTGCCTGACTCTACTCTCCGTGGATGTACATTGTACCTTTCCTGTTCTATAACAATCAAATAACAACAAAGGTCTGACTAATCTATTTAGATGAACATGATGTACATTGTCATGGACTAAGAATAATTTGGGTTTTATACACAAAGGGTGATACAATATATAAGGGTTTGACCTTCGAGACATTACACTAACACTGTAAACATGTGCTTGAAGGGGTCCTAAAGTCCAGAAGGGATACTATGCTGAAATTAATACATAACTACCCGAAGTTTTACAGAATTTTGCTTGTGCGACATGCTGAACCACAATTGACACATCCGGGAACTTTGGATTACGCAATGCTCATGCACTTCAAGTCAACATGAACATTTTCACCAAAGACGATAGGAAACAAGCAAACCAATAAGACTGATTATTAAAAACTTACTGTACTTTACTTTTCTCGATCTCTAGCTAGCTAAAATATGAGGATGTCTAATGCTGGGAGTTGAAACAAACTTCATTCTGTGTGATTTGACTTTCCCCATTTATTTGTATGTAAATCTTTATTGAACAGATAATTAGATTATGCTGCTTATTCAAAAGATAATTATATAATGCTGTTTTTGTTCATTGTCAATATTTGGGGCGATAAGGACACAAAAAATGCCAATTGTTGATATCAAAGAACACCAAATGCAACTTTTTCTTATCGCCCCTGAAATTACGCCTGTAAAGTAACTTTGGGGGTAAGAACAGACACTATTGGGGTAGCACGATGCATTCTGTGATAGTTTGGAGGGTATTTGGGAGTTTGTCCCGTATTCCATGCATTTTAATACTTGTGCACATAATGGATATTTTACTGTATACTGTAAGGTAGTATGCATTTTTCACATCCTAAAATTAACGTCTGTCGGAAAATAACACTCCCTTCTGGACTTTAGGACTCCTTTAAGTTAGGTACTTGATAAAGGATTGCAATCATAACCCCTTTTCTTATACAAACGTACATGGGGCATTTGGGCACTATCAGTGAATGATGATCGAAGTGTAAGAGCTGAATGGCATTACCTGGTTAATTGTCATAAAACTAAAAGCAAGCAGATTTCAGTGTGGACGGCATTTTTTATTTCCAAGTACAAAAAAGTCCTTGTGTTGATCTAAACACACCGTACTGATGTTATTGGCATTACAACAGCTACATTTTCCTCCCTTGACCTACGAAAGCACACTTTATAAGTGCAGTATGCACATTGGTTTGCAATTCTTTTCATTGGGAGATACGAAACATGAGACCATGGCTCATATGCTGTCTCCCACAGTGAGCAAACACTATTGGCGCCATAGAAGTAGCGATCGCCATGTTCCTTGAACCACAAGACTTCCGCTATACTGTGCTCAACTGGCTTGGCATGTACTCTGCCATCTGTCTTTAGAAATACGAAAACTTTCCAAATGTTGGAAATCAAACATGGCCTACACGGAGCACTTGGATCAATAATGGGTTCTCCAGTCACTTCTTTATGACTCAACCACTTTGCATTTACACAGGAAGAAGACCCACTTCTGTATTCTAATGCAGAAAGCAAATAGCCTCCCAACATATACCTGCTACAATAGTGGTAATGCAAGGAAACCCGAGCAATCATATCCTTTGGGTAGAGTGACTCAAACATTGCCAGCAGCGCCTTGTTCTCTTCAACTGACATACTACTCTTCTTCACTGGCGGTAGCATAGCCTCAATGTCATCATTAATTTCAAACCCCTCACAAACACTATCATCCTGTGACATTATATTTAAAAGGCACACCTGATTTGCAGTTAAAACAGTCGTACTAGAAACATGGGCTTGGTCAAAAATGGCAGGGATTTCCATACTATGATTTACTCGATGAACTTGGATTAGGTGTTGCTGACAGGCAACCTGCCAATCGGTAAGCCACTTTCTCATCATGTTTACTTCAGTATCTTGGTTGTTAGAATGGTAATCTCCAAGTGAGCCATTTGCACGCTCGAACGAGAAACACCAGAATGAATGAACGGGCCCGAAATCACGAATACAAGTACTTAAATGGAGATGCAAATGCATGTTCATGGTACACCATTCCTTGCCATATTTTCTTTGAAACTTATTGCAGAATAGCTTCAGACAGCGATGGGCATCATCAATTTGGTCTTCTGAGATGGCCCTTGCACATAGAAGTCTGGCAGCGGACACAAAAGCTCTCCAGATATTATAATCTTCCTCGGGTATGACCCCCTTTAAAGCAAAAAGTGAATATACGCAGACCCATGCTTTCCATTGGGCTGCCGTAAATCCTTCAAATGAAGACTCGATCTTTGAGGGCATGCTGGAGTCAACATTGCTAGGCACTTTCATAGCATTTACACGCTCCTGCAGTGTGCAGAAGTGTTCTTTTGTCAACACCCCAGTGTCCCGCCACACCTACATCACCCGCTTTGCTGTTCCTTCTAACAGGTTGTGCATAGGGTCAATCACATGCATTCTAACGACATCGAAGTAGGGCAGGTCATGTAACGCGCTATACCTTGCACCGTACTCTCTTTCAATCTTCTCCTGCTCAGACCTTGTTTTGCCTTTTTTTGCATCTGCAGCATATTTGCAGTGGTCACTGTGGCTCCTCAGGGGCCACCCCTCTTCAAAACCTGAATAGTCAACTTTATTCCCTGCCTTTCTATGGAAGCTCTTAAGACATTTGCTACACCCTTTAGTGGCCATGTGCCCATAAAACCCCCCTGTCTTTCTGGCTGCGGGGATGTCACTTGCTAGACACAATAGGGCAGCACGGTGAAGTTTATTTCCAATATTCTCACCTTCCCATAGTCTTTCCAACTCATCGACTAAAGGTTTGAGAAACCCATTGATGTGTTTTGCTGGTTCATGTGGCCCTGGGATTATGCCGACAACAATGATATTCTCTTCCTTAAATCTTACTTCCCTTGGAAGGTTCATAATAACAAGATACATTACACCCACAGAGTCTTTTACATTTTTGTAAGGTGAAAACCAGTCCACATTGAGCATGAAAGCCAGGTTACCCCTGTCAGCCAAAAAAGATTTCCCATTGACCACTTGAAAGTCTGCCCAGACTTTGCCATCATACACATCTGTGTACATGTCCTGTGGAGTGTCCCTTTCTCTCCACTCCTCACATGACTCCAGAAATCCTGGCCTCTGCAGCATATCCTCTAAAGAGTTTTTTATACTGCGATAGCAAAATGTCCTTTTGGGATATAGAAATGTCTTGTTCTTGCCAACTACTGTTCTCATTAGTGTTGCTCCACATTCTCCTTGAAATCTTCTTTGGGTATGGTGGGGAAACTGTTTATCAGTGCATTTAGCTGATTTTTTCCGGACGACTTGACCTCTGCCATCTCGGACAGACACTATTGCCTTCTCATAAGAATAAACTGTATCGCAAACAGGACACACAACATATTTATCAAAGGCATCTCTGTTTAGTCCTAGGTGCTTACGGAACATATACAGTGATGTTGGCAAGGATACAGCAATTCTCTTCAGAGATTCAACACACAAAGCTGTACTTAAAGCTAGAACAAAGTTCCTGATTAACTTAAGTATAAGTTCAAATGCTCTGTCAGATATAGTGAAATAGGACTTCCATTTGGCAAGCAACAAGACAAACAGCGTAATGAGAGACATTGGTACATCAAAACCCATAGTGCCTACATCACTTTGTGCTTCCTCTTCTGTACCACATGCCTCCTCTGTGTGACAACTTCTTTCTTCATCCTCTCCTCCAACTTCAGTACCACCATGCAACGGCGGCTCATCACCTGACCACACCTCCACATCCTCTTCTCCTTCCTACAAAAATCAAGTGCATGCATATGGTACAATGTTATGTCTCATTATTTGATCACAACTTTAATCATTGGCTGCTTTAGTCTCAAAAATGGATTGTATTGGATTTTCACCATATCACTCTGCTGCTAACAGTCTACTCATTTACAGTAAGCACCTTACTGTACATTGCAACCACAGTCCAAAATATTATGACAAAAACTTTACATTTGATAACCGTGCACAGAATAAAGCACTTACCAACAAGCTTTTGATCAGTCTGACTGATCAAAAGGTGCCCTGTTGTTGATTATGACAGTACAAAAAAAATCAAAGGCTCTAAGCAGCATTATGTATATCTGGAAATGTTCATCTCCATCTCAGTAAGGCCCCCTTTACACATGACAGCGATCGCTGAGCGACCATTGAGCGACCCAAAATTGGACAGGTGTGGTAATTACCTCCACTATATCAGATCTTCTCCCCTCATCTTCATCCAGCTGTTCACTGTCTGTCATTTCAAAATCTGGCCCCTCTGGTTCATGAGTCTCCTGGTCAGGTTCTGCTGATATGCCGGGGACTGACTGAAAATAAACAGAACATGAAACTATAACAAGGCCACATTTGTGAGCAAATACAGCATGCTTTCACCACACATCCCCCATGCAGAAAATGGACCCACTCCTGCTCCTGCCAAGATAAATTGTCCAAAGTTATCCCACTCCAAATGGAAGACACTACGATACACATCTCAGTTTAGCCAGGATGCTAGACTTAAGCCGGGCTTATCAAAACAGCACAGCTCCTAATGGTTCCTGGGACAACATGTCCAAGGAAAATTTTACCATGGGCACATCTCAGTATGTTAGACCATGTGGCGTAGGAATGGGTAGGTACCTAGGTGGAAAGACCAGTACGGTACCTGAGTATAGCCGGCATGGTACAGTAGGTACGAGGGCCCATAAATACAATGTAGAGCCTATTCCTATTCACTGTATTCATACTTACTAGTATGGAGAATTGCAATGTATATAGACAAGTTAATACTAAGGGAATGGGGGAAAGGCAACAGATTATCTCAGTTAGTAGCAAACTGTCAATGATGGATTTTACTATAAATTATTATGGGCCAAGTGCATATAGGGACTTGGTAGAGAAAATAATCAGAATCAGACTTTACAAAATATCTTCCAAAATTTTGATTTTAGTTAAGGGATTTTTGCAGAAGTTTATTCCACATGAAGCAAATAATTACACTTCACATCAAATTGAGGACAACTATACTTCGATGCTTTTTTTTTTAAAGCACAATGTCCTTAAAATAAGAAAGGCATATATAGGCGTGGTTTACTGGGACAGTAGCCTGGGTAACCATCCAATATCTACCGCTCACTGAAGTATTTTTCAGCCATCAGAAATCAGATGGTATCCAGGCTACTGGGACAGTAGGATTAGGGGCATACTAGGACTGGGATCTAGTAGAATGGGGGGCATAGTAGGTATAAGGTATAAGAGAGAAGTGAAAAGAAGATCCATTTTTCAATGGTGTAGTAGCCAAAAGGCTGACATTGTATTTTTACAGGAAACTCACCTAACTACGGAACTAAGAAAACAGTTTGATTTAGATTATAGGGAGGGCAGGGTTTTCATTCTTATGGAACAAACAATTGCAACAGCAAAGGTGTCTCAACTTATTTTGGTACCAAGTGCAATGTCAAAATTTCACAGGTTATTGATGAAAATGAAGGCAATGGTAGAAAATTACTGATAAATTGCCAAATTGGTGAGAAAAGCTTAACTTTAGCGAATATCTATGCCCCAAACAACACCAAGGAGACAAACACTTTCAATATGGATTGATGATAACAGACAACAGGCTTTTAGCTAGGGGGGAGTCCGGGAATTGGACTCTTTTGGACGCCCTTCTTTTTGGAAGGACTCCCTAAAGACGCCCTATTTCTTCAGATAACAATTAAGTTGTTCTTTAAGTATTGTATATATTTTTTGTATGAACAAATCATCTTGTTGTTATATAAACATATGTACAAGTCTATTACAAGATGTACCTGGCAGTTTTGGCTTGAATTTGTTCTGTGTGTGATGCTCGCCCACACACCTTTGGAGCGCACAAAATAAGATTACCAAAAAAATGGACTCCCTCTAAAAAATCCTAGCTAAAAGCCTGACAGACAACCTGCACCTGATACCACATATGAGAGAGAAGTTATAGCTGGTGGTGATTACAATGCTGTTTTGAATTATGTAATGGACAAAAAAAGAATTTTCTGTTTGTCTCAGACAAACAGAAAATTCTTCTCGTAGCTCTGAGTAAATTTAGCCAATCTCTTGAGCTATATGCAATATCTGGAGAGAAAAAATAAGAACACAACGAAGACAATATACTTATATAGAGATAGACTAGATTATTGGTTTATCTCCAAAACCATTGTCGTCTCTGTTATAAAATGGGACATAAGACCAAGCATTAGAACAGATAATCAGGCAATCTTTCTCAGAATATGCCTGACAACGAAAGATAAAGGCTATTGGAAACTTAATACGGAAGTGCTGAAAGATGAAAAGTACTGTGAAGATATCAAAAAGCTAATTGAGAACACTAAAAATGAGGATAGCGATTTAGGACCAGGTCTAATGCTGGAACTATGTTATGTTTAAGCTGGTGTGTTACGCCAAGAGGCGGTTATACTGGCTATAACAAATACAGATACAGATGTTCGAATCAGGGACTTTTCAATATCATATTGTAAAGAATAGAGCTATGGAGAAAAAAAAGAAAATAACAGAATTAACAAACAAAGTAAGCACACTTACTCTTTATCTAAACAACGAAGGAAAAGATAATGATATAGCTAAAAAAGAACTTGAACAAGCAAAAATAGAACTAGGAAAATACTACAAGGAAAACGCTTAAGGAGCCCACAATAGATCACGGTCGAGATGGACGAAAGAAGGCGAAAAATATACAAACTTTTTTCTCAATTTATTTAGAAAGTCAAAACGCCATCAAATCTAACATTGACATGTTAAAGTTGGGAGAAAAAGAAATTACAAAACAAAGTGAAATTCTCTCAGAAACAGTGAAATTTTATAAAGACCTATATGGCCATGAAAACATTGACCCTGAGCAGGTGGAAAAGTACCTGTCAGATATAGATTTAGATTACACTTTACGTGATAATGAGAAAGAGGAAATGGAATCTCAAATTACCATAGGGGAATGTGAGCGGGCAGTAGAAAATATGAAAAACAATAAGGCTCCAGGGCCAAATGGGCTTCCAGCAGAATTTTTTTTAAATCCTGGAACTCATTCGGATCACTTGTATTCAAATCTTTCATAGAAAGTTGTGAAAACAAGATTTTACCATACTCATAGAGAACTGCACTGATAAAACTGCTTCACAAGAAAAATGAGCTGTATATGTTGAAAAATTGGAGACCAATCAGTCTACTTAACTGTGACTATAAGATAATTGCATTCACTCTTGCTAACAGGGTCAAAAGAATCATCTCAAAACTAGTTCACCAAAATCAAACGGCAATGTTACGGCATACATAAAAGGAAGATTTATAGGTGAAAACATTAGAATGATAAACGCCATACTATTTTATACAAAGCATAAGAAAATACCTGGTGTACTTTTGTTCCGTGATTTTGAAAAAGCGTATGATACTGTGAATAGAGAGTTTATGTATAAAACGCTTGAAAAATTTAATTTTGGTCCATTGGTCCAAAATTCATTCAATGGATACATCTTCTTTACAATGAAACCCTGAGTTGTATATTAAATAATGGCTGGATCTCTGAACACTTTCCATTCAGGGAAAGAGGAATAAGACAAGGCTGTCCTCTTTCATGTTTGCTTTTCATACTTGTCACTGAAATTTTGTCTACTAAATTAAGGAAATGCCATAATATCTGTGGTGTTCCAAATGCAGAGGGTACAGAGGAAATTAAGATATCACAGGTGGCTGATGACACGACGTTAATTCTTGCAGGTGAAACCTCGGTAGAGAATGCTGTAGAACTTATTGTAAAATTTGGGAAAATAGCTGGGACAAAACTCAACCAAACTAAAACCAAGGGTATGTGGATATGATTATGGGAAAAGAAAGATAGATCTATGTTGAACATGGAGTGGACCAAAAAGCCCATTAAAGAAGTTAGTATTTATTTTGCTTATGACCCAGATGTATGTGAATTGCTAAACTGGGAAAAGATAGAAAAACTGAATCTTTTTTTAAACTTAGGAGACACAGAAACTATATGGAAAAGTTATTATTATTAAACAGCTCGCACTATCAAAACTTACATATAATTTCATGATGAATATTGAAACACCAGAATGGGTACTAAGAGCTGTATAAAAAGAACTTTGGTCTTTTTTTGGAATGGAAAGAAGGATAAGATAAGCAGAAAATGTATGATTGGAGACTACTGTGAAAGAGGAATACATATGGTGGACCTAAAATCTCAGCTCGAGGGCTTTTTAGCTTCTATGGCTTAAAAGACTCAGGGACCTACATGTAATTCCCAATGGAAACTAGTTTTATTCAAATGAATATGGAAAAGATAAATGAAATGAAATGAAATGAAGATAATCTATTGCTCAGAATGAATTTTGTATGAAAAAGGATTGTCCAGAACTCTCTGTTATGCCAACCTTCTACAGAAGCATCATACTAGCTTGGCATAAAGCAGGTGGGGGAGTTAAACTATCACCAAAAACAACAGGGGAAATAATGAATAAAATAATCTGGGGTAACCAACACGTTAACTTGATAGCAAAACTATGTTTTATAAGAACTGGATTGAATCTGGTCTCATACAAATTCATGATGTTTTCCAACAAGGTAGTTTTATCATGAGATGCAAAACACCAGAAATTTCCTGGCTAAATATATGAATCTCTGGCATGCTATCCCCAAACACTGGAAAATTTTACTGAATCAGATCAAGACCAATCCCACCCTGGGAATTGAACCAGATATACAACACCTTGGAACTTTCAATACGATTTTTGTTCCCATAGAAAAGCTTACATCTAGAACCTTATGTAACCTGATAAAAACACATGAATAAGAGAAAGTAAATGTCTGGATGACTGGAGTGAAAGTAGGATTGGAAGGGGGGTTGGAAGCTTATTGGGATGCCATCTTCCCCCCCTCCTTATTTATTTTTTGAAACTGTGTTAAACATTATCCTTCGTTGGCAATTTCACTTTGCTACCAACCGATCTATCGATATTTCCTTCATTCCAGTCATATTCTCTTGTGTGTGCTCTCTACATTGAAACTACATTAAAAGTAAGAAACAGAAGTGCTAGAAGGTATGAGTGAATATAAATTGGCTCTACATAATTGTACCTATTGGCCATCGTATGCACTGTACCCATAGCTATACGGTGCAGGTCCTTTTCACCTACCCGTACAGAATACTTATTACCTACCAATCAGAACTAACAAATGTTTGGAATGGAAATTAAACTTCTTTTAACTTATCATACTAGCGAGTGCAACTTACATCAGCTGGCGGCTGGGAGTTGCTACATCCTGGGAAGATGTCATCATCTTGACTTTGGCAGTCCTCTTCATTTGCATTGAGCAGTTTGGCCTGCAAAGATTGATGGCAAAATCGATGTCAGAGTCATCATTACACAAATATACATGGCCTGTTATCAGGTGACCATAAAATAATGTACATCAGTAACATCACTTACACTAATTATACTAATCTAGTAATGGCCCCCAACAAGTGTTGGGAAGCTGTATTTTTGTCAGAACCGAACTTTCCGTGTGCGCTACAGGAAGATCTGTTTTTGTCCCGCTTTTTTGGGTGTCCCTAACTTTCCTGCATTCTTACTTCACAGTGCACTGAGTAACGCTGTCGGGAATTTTCCATACCCTTTCATAGGGCTTTCGGTAATGGGTAATAAGAGTCACCTGGCTACGCTTTTGCCCAAACCGTTGAACAAATGACTCCCGTAAAAGCGGTTTCCCCATAATATCCAAGCAGATCCCCCCAGCTGAATCATAACAACCCCTCCCTACCCAAGAAATTACTTTACTAGTGCGGAGAACACCTCACGGCCCATCCTGCTGTGTTTTGATGCATTGGGCTATTCCAAAAAATAAAGGAGGAGGGGGCGGAAGAAGCATCTGTCAGACTTTGATCCCCCTGTCCTATCCTGGTTTTCAATTTTTACCCCCCTGTCCCGTCCTGGTTTTCAGATTTTTTACCCCCCTGTCCTGTCCTGGATTTCAATTTTTCTACCCCCCTGTCCTGTCCTGGTTTTCAGATTTTTTACCCCCCTGTCCTGTC
>LZCU01160868.1:0-15468 GCA_001663935.1 Asymmetron lucayanum | reverse complement strand
GACAGACAGGGTAAAAACAATACCTCTCGTGATACTCACGGAGGTAATAACCATTACAAACCACCCTGATAACGTTACACATTCATGAATAGCTTCAATCAATTATTGTGTAATTGTAGATTAAAATGTGTATTAGATGTACGTAGTTTGAACTAAGAATACAGCCAACTCTGATATGAATTGTCTATGTGTAAATATATTATTGAGTTATCAACGTTCACAGTGATCGACACACCTATCGCCTATAGTACATAGCAATAGCAAGTATACTCATACATTCGGCTAGATTAATTTGATAAGCTTGCTTACTAAACACATAGTTTTGGTGGAGCCAAAGGTTAGCACGTACGTACATAAGAGGTACTTCCTCCGCCAAGATAAACACATGCCTGTTTGCTGATCACGGGCGAGAACTTTATGGTTGCAAGGCTCGTGAGGGGTTTACCACTTGCTGTTGAAAATGTTAAACACGTCTACGATATTTTGTCAACTTTAATTTTTGATCTTAATTGATTAAATGATTACCCAAACTCGTCTACAGTTCGCAATAAAGTCAGAAAAACATGGTGATAAAATCACACAATAGATGCTGCTAAACAATTATAGTGTAATGCTTTGTCAAAAAGCAAATAGATATTTGACCCTGGGCAGAAAGCAAGTCACCGAGGTCTGCCCGCGGTGGTTAAGGCTTGTTTGGGAGACAGAAACGTTATTTTAGTGTTCCCATAATGTTTGGTCGGGTGAAACTTACAACTATAGACAACTGAAATGCGCGTCGATATGCTGCTTCGTGTGGTCGGGCTGGCTGTGTTTGCTGGGCTGGCCACAGCGAACCTGGTGAGACTCACCCCGAAGACTGCGTACGTGTACGACTATGTAGCGGACTCCAGGCTGGGAAACATCGCTGTGTTTATCACAAAGGCAAAGGCATGTGCTTTATTTCATTATATTGTCTGTTATCATTTTTCTTAAAACAAACAATGAAAAATTACAGAGAAAGGATCCTTATCCTGTATTTGTCGAAAAAGCTGTTGTTAAAATTATTATAGTGCCTTAATTTTCCATCGAGGTCCACTTTCAAACTGAATGTGATACGTATGACTTCATCGAATGGTTTTGCGAAATCATCTACTACTGTTTCTTTATACAATGTGCACTGTACTAGCTCTGTCAGGTGCTGTTACATTATGTTGCCTGTGCAAACTTTGGTTTACTTCCTGCACTGTTATGTACCTTTTTGTGTTTCATGTAGTCGTGTGGTGCAAACTGGTTAAAATAATTTTTGATCCTCTGTATGAATTGTAATGAAACTTGGTATGTGCGTAGAGTTTGGTAACCCAAAGGTGAACGTCGATTTTGGGACACCTAACGGCTTGCTATGGTACTGTAGTGAAACTTCCGAGTTTTGTATCTTTGGACCACATTGGAGAGGCAGACAGGGCCTTTGCTAACAAAGAAGTGTCAGAAGTCTGGGGTCCCTAGGAGCTTCAAGTGGAACCGAAGGGCATTTTGTATGAGACTTTCAAACAGCAAAACTCGAGAAGGTATTGACGGATCGTCATGATTTATTGCATGTAATTAGTTTATTGATAATGAGTAAAATATACTAGACAGTAATTATGCTAATTATGGCTTCACCACCACAAAGTGGTGTGGTGAAGACATATGTTTATGCCTCGTTTTTTTCCTTCTTTTCCTTATTTTTCTGTCACAAAAGGTCCAATCTTTAAAGGAATTCAGCTCGGACGTTTCTGGGCCGAATGAGCTGAAATTATGCATAAAGATAGAGAAGGCCCATACCCCAGGGGTTTTGTTTTCTTCGTGTTTTTATGAAGTCATCAGAAATGATTTTGTTGGCATATTTGGGTGAAAATCGGCCAAAAAAGCATATTTTCTGCTCTTGTACCCTGTTATGAACTTGTACTATATTAGAACTGTATTAGAACTGCATTGTAATCCTGTAGTTAGAAACCCCCTATTACTAATACTAATACTAATACTAGAGGAAGTCAGTCTGGAAGGAGAGATACACAAGGCAAAGAGACGCAGGGAAGCTAGCAGGGAGGCCGGCAAGGATATGACCGGGCCCGGAGGTTAGCGTAGCCGGTCTGTGAGGGCTGGGCGGAGGCCGGTGTAAGGATGACCGAGTCCGCCAGCCAGGCAGGCATAGGCAGATTAAGACCTAGTCTGCAGTGTCTGTGTGTATTAGGTGAGGGTAGCTGTGCCTCAAGACTGGAGATGTGGTGCTGAATAAATGACTGAACTGATCGAAAAATCTGGCGTGGTGTCTCCGTTGAAAAGAACCTCTAACATACCCTAATATTTAGACCAAACGATCTCATATTTGGCACACTGATCACTTGGTGGCTTGCGCTGTTGGGATGCGGACCTTTGAAATGCCGTAATTATGCTCATTTTGGGTGAAAATAGCACAAAGGCATATTTTTCGCTCCTTTGCCCTCATATTAAGACCAAATGAGCTCAAACTTGGCACAGTTATACATTGGCAGTATGCACTGGGATGTATGACGTCACCTTTTTTATGCGGACCTTTACATTGCTGTTATTGAGCTAATTTTTGGTGAAAATAGACGTAAAAGCGTATTTTTTGCTCCTATACTCTTATAATAAGGCCAAATAGGCTCAAACTTGGCACAGTTATACATTGCATGGCAGTATGCGCTGAGATGTGTGACGTCACTGTTGTGATGCGTACCTTTACATTGCTGTAATTGAGTTAATTTGGGTGAAAATAGACCAAAAAGCACATTTTCGCTCCTATACTTTTATATTAAGACCAACTGACTTCAAACTTCGCACAGTCAAAAATTGGTGGTATGCGCTGAGATGTATGACGTCACCTTTTTGATGCGGACCTTTACATTGCTGTAGTTGAGCTAATTTTGGGTGAAAATAGACCCAAAAGTATATTTTCCGCACCTATACTCTTATATTTAGACCAAATGACTTCAAACTTGGCACAGTCAAACATTGGTAGTATGCGCTGAGAAGAATGACGTCACTTCTTGATGCAGACCTTTACAATACTGTAATTGAGCTAATTTTGGGTGACAATAGACCAAAAAGCATATTTTTCGCTCCTATTCTCTTATATTAAGACCAGATGACTTCAAACTTAGCATAGCCATACAGTGATAGTATGCGCTGAGATAGATGACGTCACTTTTTATGCAGACCTTTACAATGCTGTTATTGAGCTAATTTTGGCGGAAAATAGCCCCAAAAGCATATTTACCACTCTTATACCCTCATAATAAGACCAAATGACTTCAAACTTGGTACAGCAATATGCGCTAAGGTGTATGGTGCCACTTTTTATACGGACCTAAACCATGCTGTAATGGAGGTATTGGTGAAAATGGTCCAAAGGGTATATTTTCGGCTCTTATACCCTCAGTATTAGACCAAATGGCCATAAACTTGGGACAGTGACAGCTTGTCACTATGCGCTGAGGTGTATGATGACCCTTTTTGATGCGGGTGTGCATAGGGTTTCTGAGGATACCTGATGGGGAAAGAGTAAGACCGTCGTTGGTGTTGATGGCCTTACGTAGTCATAATCCAGAACAATTATGAATAGAAAAGGCGCGAGCGGGTCGCCCTGTAGAACACCGGTATCTATCTTGAAGAAGTCAGTTTTTCCTTCTGGAGTGAGAACTGTGGCGGTTGTGTTGCCATACATGATTCTGATTGCATTCACAGTTGGAGGGAGTATACCATATGCCAAGTAAATTTCAAACAGAACAGTGCGGTCAATAGAGTCACTGAACTCACCAGTAGAAACTGTTATATTTACCAGGTGAATGTGTATGTTTCGCGACCAATACATCCTGTCAATGCCGTTTTATAAGTTGATAATCGTTTCATAACCACCCCGTTCTTCAGGTCCAAGTTGCTGTTCTGAATGTTTCTGCCGATGGTTATCACTGTCAGTTGGAAATAAAACGGTTTACCCAACATGCGAACGGTGAGATTTTTCGTTATTTCAGAAGACATAATCGCTGGACGATGCCATTTTCTTTACTGCAGAACGTAAATAAAATCTCCAAAGGAGCAAGTAGTTAATGTTAATTTCTTGTTGAGATGGTTTATGAACATAACATCAAAATACATTCCTCTTAGATTCGTTATTGTCTTTCCGTTTTGACAGGACGGAGCGATCATTCAAAACACTGGGACTTCTCTAAATGGCAAGTCTTATTCCATGCAACTATTTGTTATGTCTTTTATATACTGCCATCATCTACTGTGGGATCGTTCACATGGGAAAACTAACTCGAACCATACTTCTACTTTATCAAAATGAGTGCTAAGCAACTTTTAAACTGGTGGGTGAGAAGAAAGACCAGACTATTTGTTCTGTACATTGTCCGGCACAATATCTCGCCATTAGAGCCGCGTAACCTCTTGGAATTTCTTTCTTTGTGATCTTGGCAATAGAATTATGCCAAGGATTGTGTTAACATTTCACTACACATTTGAACCTCGGCCACACACATGTACTATATGTCGCCCAGTTGGTATTTATTACCCACATAGTCAATATCGTATTATCCATACTGCGTCGTTACCACTCAAGGTTCTCGTTCGTGATGTCACGCCATGGAGAGGTAACCGAGGTGTTTTATCCGCCTGACGAAGATCTGGAGGTCATTAACATGAAGAAGTCATTGGTGGGAACATTGTCGGCCAGACTGCACGCAAGCGACGAGGTACACAGCCACCAAACGTCTAACTCAGTACTGCTTGATCAAATTGATGACAACACAAAGCAAACACCGAGGTGCACCGGCACAAAAGCGACTCACTTCGATGATAAGACGTACCGCTCCTGACGACATGTAAATTTGAATGCAACACTGATACAACGCCCGTATTTTATTTGTATATATAACGCATTTAATTGTATATTTTGACGAGTATAAAGTATTCCTAAACAGACACATGTTTTATGATAAAGCGAATTTTAAAATAAATAACTGACGATACCATTATAACATTGTTTTATGTAATTTATGCAATGATGTCTATGCAATTTTAAAACCTACGGAGCCATCCTTTGTAAATATCCCCATAATTCAGACTGACACAAAATGTATGCCTGAAGGCTGGAAAATAAAAAAAAAGTTTCAAAGTTTTAAAGGATAGATTACACAGACGTTATTAAGAATCAATAGCCTACATTTATAATAATATTCCATCATTCTCCATAACATAGGTGCTAGAGAGGGGAAAGAAGTGGATGTACAGGTTGAATGAGACCGGGCATGAAGGTATCTGTTCAACCAAGTTTTTTTGTGGGTTGCCTTAGTGTCGAACTCTAAGAAATATTGAAATCTGGACCTCTTGAACAGGTTCACATTTAATTTGTATCTATTAACTATAGGAGAACATTCAGCTACGTACAAGGTCAAACCGACGGCTGAAGGTCTAGTGTTTCACAGAACCAAACACGGACATGTCGTGACGAACGCCGAAACTCGACATGAGAAGGTATTTGTAATACGCATCTTTTCTCACTGATAGCAGCGTATGGGGAGAACATGGACAAAAAATGAAACTTTAGAATTGGGACATGGGCTTGCCCTGGTACAATCTTGAGTCCTTGACGATCCGGGTTGTTCCCTATTCTCGTCCAGCATCCTTTGTCCTCCCTATTGCTCCCTAGTACGTTTCATACGCTAGCTTGAAGGACATATGAACAGGAGGGTGTTGTGAAAAGAAAAATAGAATAGTACCCGCGTTTGACCCAACGTGCCGAGACACTATAAGAGAAAGGCTTTTTTTCATATATCATGACAAAGGTATCATAATTAGTTTCGCTCCATCATCACCAACCAGATCTTTTAGTACCCTCTAGAACCTATATGGGTATCACTGACATTTTTATGACTTTACAGGTTACTAAAGTCATCTTCCTGTTTTGCAGGAGCTGACATACAACCATGACACAGGCATTGCGCATAAGATACGTGTTGTGGAGTCTTTTACTGCTCCGAGAAAGACTGCTGAAGGGTTTGTTTGTTCTTTTACAACCTGTGCGCCATATGGTGAAAAATGCATCTTACCCACCCAAAAATAAGATGATAAAACACAGTGAACTACCTCGACCGCGAGGATCGGTCATTATCAAACAACTACTAGTATTCAGCCGCGTCTATAAGTAACCTGTGACAAAGTTTTATTTCATTAGACTTCAAGACTTTTGAAAATGGTAAATGCATATTACTACAGCTGTCAATTCTCCAGGATTCTTCAGTGACATATCATAACGGTACAGCAAGTAGAGATTGGCATGCGACACCGTTGATATTCATCATTTGTTATTAATATTTTGTCTCTTTTTTGATGGTATATGTTTTGATTTGTCAGCAGATTTAACCCTACAGCAGGGCTACCTGGAGATCCAGAAAAACATCAAAACCCGGGGAATACATTTGGTGAGACATATTGCGATGTAAAATGTCTACAGCAAAAGTGTACAGATCATTACAAGGCGAAAAGTTATCAGGATTCTAATGTTTGAGGTATCCCAAAACGTTGCAAAATGCTTGGAATTTTTCGCTCGATACAGCGTCCTCGTCAATTTTGTGTATTATTAAACGGCTGATCAACATGTTCACGACAAAAATACCCTCTGACCTCTCGGTATTTGGTGCAAGCTATCACAGGTTGGATATGCATATTTAATCTGATTTCACTGCAGCCTAATAAGCCCGTTGGACTGACCTATGTAATATCGTTTCCCTTTAGATCTTCCCATGATGCACGCCAACTCGTCCAGTCACATGACCTTAGCTGGAATAAAGTCTTCTCCTGATGACGTCATCCCTCCACCAAACCTTACCAATGGATCACTTATTGTTGTGCAGGTAGAGTTTGCTCTCAGTCATTTACCTTGGCGCTTGATAGATCATGAGAACGTAGATTCATGATAGTAAAATATTGTCTAGTACAGCCAAAAAATACATTCCCAATGCTGAAGTCCTAGCAATCAGTCTATTACATTCGATGAGACCAAAACGTCGCCCATACCTACTTCCATTGGCTTTTATTAATCAGTTGCGGCTGCCGGCATTAATAATGGTTAGACGAATGAAAGTCGTGAGACTGAAGGGGTATGTTAATAAACATTTTTTTAATTAACTGCACATTCAGCCGAGAAAGCCGGACTTGCCTCTTGAAGACCTAGACGATGAGATTGTAGGAAATCTCACATGTGTGAGACAGTACACGGCGATGGCACGTAAGTAATATACACACATGGATACTATGGAACAGCAGTGATCAAGTTGTTTTCGTCTTTCTGCATGGTTTAGTCTTCAATTTTCACCGATCTTAACTATTCTTCAATTACTTCATAACCTTTTTGTTACTACAAAATACATCTCTGTGTCTACATTTAATTTTATGGGTGTACTTACTGTCTCAGAGCATTCTTACTCCTATTCTATTTTCGTTCCTTCTGCATCGCAACCTGCTCCTGGTTTGTTTTGATTCAGCGTATTACTATTGTTAGAGTGCGCTGTATTTATCTTTTTCTCGTCTAAAACTCAGCTTACATATTTTAACTTCAAAATGTTCAAACAGAGACACACTGCATATGCTTCCACAATGTATACAAACAGCCAGGCACGACGCCTCTTTGCAAACGTCGTTTAAATCGCTTGGAAATGTTCTTCTGTTATTTTCAGTCTAACATATCGACATAACAGCGGAACATTACTCACAGATTCTTCATCGCTTCCTATGACCGGACTTTGTAATTGCTTGCTTTGGTCATTATTGTAAGAAAACACGGTGTCAGCTGAGTTTGAGGAAGATGCGATTTAACTTCAAGCACATCTTTATTTTTTGAACAACTACAACTACTTTCAGAGACGGAAGTAAGAACCGACTGTTTCCTTCGCCTTGTCCGCCTCCTCGACCGCCTGTCAGAAGATGACCTCGACGTTCTGTCTGGCCGCTTTGTCAAGGCTCGGTATGAAAATAGCATTGAAGAGGAAAACTGCAACATCATGGTTGACGCTTTAGGCAGTGTGGGGACTGAGGCTGCGCAAAGGATTCTGACATTCAGGGTTCTCACAGCTGATGGGACTCCTGCAAAACTGATTCAACGCATGCTTGTAAGCTTTGTGAGCATGAACACCCCTCTTATAGAGGTAAATATGTTATTTGTCGTTGCTACTATAAATGTGGACAAAGACACACATAATATTTATGAATGTTTGTGTACTTGCCACTTTGTTGTAATACAATACAATACAAAGAAATATTTAAAGAGCTTTTCTTTGCATCACCAAGGATGCATATGTGCTTGACCGACTGACATTTTGTTGTCTCTAATGAAAACCTAAATGGAAGTGGTACAGCTTGTTACAACTTTGTTTTTTGTATTTTTCCAGGAGTTTCTGAGAGCGCTTGAGGAAACATGTTTCACAAGGAAACTCCAGTACGAAGGTATGTATCGATACTAGTACTTTAATACGGTCGTTGGATTGATATAGAACAGGTATGGTGTCAGATTCTTTTCATATCATTTAAGTCACTGATACAGTGCCTGTCTGCACATGGGGGGGGGTACAGTATGCCATATGTAGTAGACAATTCTACAATAAAAGATGATAAGCATGAGGGTTTTCACATTATATTTTACAGATTTACGGGACGAACAGCTGGTCCACAACACGGCTGTGCTGATACTGGGAGCTGTGGCTGACAGACTCAAACAGACGGACCAGGGAAGGGCAGAGACACTTGTCCGGAATCTGGAAGACAACTTAGGGATCCATGGTAGGTTTTACCGCGGAGGAACTTCTTCGTTCGAGACAACGACTTAAGTTCAATTTCATTTACATTGCTCATTTCTGAGCTAAGGTTTCATGTCTTTTATTGTTCGGACAGCCGATGTGCATTCTTCCTCCGGACTAGATGATAGCTTTTTAAGATGGCTCCATGGCAGTTGGCTTCAAGATAACACTTCTGCACACAAAAAACACACGTGGCCATTTGGCTTTAATACTATGTCACAGTATCCGTTAAATGCGTTTATCTAATGTTCACCAATAGTAACAACTGCAGACAAAAGGCTGTAACATTGTTCCACGCGTTACTTCATAATGTCAGTTTCCGTTCTAATCAAGTCACCAGCAAGAGATTGAGTTGCACGCCCATGTAACGCTCGACGTCATTTCTGCATGTAGCTCATCTGTCATATTTTTCAGATCCGTGGCACCATCGACAGCTGAGGGCAACAATGACAGATGACGAACTGAATCAACATTACCACGAGAAAGCCACTTTTCTGCAGGCACTTGGTAACGCTGAGTTTGACAGCTCATTTGACCACCTCATATCTTACATGAACAACACTGATAGTCCGCCGCTATTGAGGAGGAGTGCACTGTCTGCAATCAGGAAGTACAAACATCCTGAGGTTCGTCGTTTCTTTTCTACTTACTTGTCTTTCTCCTGCCATTTGACTTAACTCCATGCAATTTGATAATGAAGTAGCATGGAAACACGTTTTTTAAATTAAATTAATGAATATATAGTATTTAACGGATAGTTGCCATGGTATTAAAGGCAAATGGCCACTTTTGCTTCCTTTTTTGTGCAGAAGTGTTATCGTGAAGAAACATTTCCCCGTTTTAACGCAAATGTTGGCCTCGAAGTTGACAACAAAATACTCTGCATAATGCTTCACATGTACTAGATATCAAAGAAATAAATGCATCGTTGATCCCGTCAGGCTGCTGGTCTCCTTCTGGACAGTGCATTGTTCGATGAAGACGAACAGGTTCGATACCACGCAGCACTACAATATCAACGACATCCCAAGGCTCTCAACCTGCGGAAAATAAAACAAGACTTAGCTGACGGGTAATGCTTTACTGTATTTCATCACTTAACCCGATAGCCTTTTCGTGCACTACCCTATAGATGTTGATATGTTTAAGGGCTCTTGATCGTTCTCTTTAAAAGGGTGTTAATACAACTTGTTTCAATCTGTAGAGCCAACGTAACCCACTATCTTGACGACCTAACCTCGATGAAGAAAGCCGTGTCACAGAATTCCCATCTTCGACAACGACGTGGGCTGCTGGACACGATTTTTAAGGCATGTATTATTCTTTTTTTCAACTCTCACACACTCAGACACACACACACACACACACACAAACAAACAAACACACACACACATTTATAGTAACCCATCAAATTGATCAGCTAGTGTTCATGTTGTCAAAATTTGTCGTTTCACAGTTTGACATTTTTTTGTCGAAGATTTACGACACCAAACTTATGTTTCCAGGGTTTCCAATGTGAGCTTAAGCTACCATCAGTCAACTGGGATAAAATAATCGGCACGAAAACGATAGGAGCGACATTTGGCCTCGTGATGAAGAACCGTTTCGACCTGGATATCCGTAGGTTGCTTGATTCCTTATAGAAATGTTTATTTTGCTTCATTTTGGAAAGACTTGTACACTCCTATTGCCAGCAAGCGAGTTTTTAATGAAAATGTTATTACAGTACTCTAAACGTGGTTGCAAAACGTCTTTCAAAATCCGGATGATTACAAAATCCGGATGATTACAAAGAATCACGAAACCCCAAACTACTTTTGCCCAGCTTGGCTACCCCTGATAATCGAAAACTTAGGATAATAACTGGCAAATCATACTTTGCAGTTAAGCAATAGTATACTGTACTGCTGGTCAATTTTACTACAGCAAGTTGCACCAAATATTTCTATCTATTTGAAGAGATTGTTTATTCATCAAACGCAGATTTTTTATGTCTATAGATTGTCGGTCTATAGATTTAGCAGTAATGTACCTCCCGACAATTAGGAGTGTATCTTCATTCTTGTATGGCTTGGCTCCAAATTAAAGATGGTACCATCAGAAATTTTCCCCTGCCTATTTCCTAATGTATAGAGTTATTTTACCTTCGTCAAGAAAGTTATGTTTTCGGTCTCGTTCGTGTGTTTGTTTGTCATTGAACACGATAAATCGATAATGTCGGGATGGATTGTAATGAAACTTGGTATGTAAGTATATCTTCCTAAGACCTCGAAATGATAAGATTTTGGGCCTCCTAGCGACTTGTTATGGTACTGCAGCGTAACTTCCGTTTTTATTATCTCCTGATTGGAAGGTGCTATGGTCACCAAGTTGGAGTGGCAGACAGGGCGTACAATAACAAAGAAGTGTCGGGAGACTGGGATCCCTAACGCCTCTTACTGGTACTGCAGGGGCGCTTCTTTGAAAAAAACTTTGAAGCTCAATAACTCGAGATGGTGTGGATGGTTGTCTTGATATTTGGTATGTAGGTAGCTTAGGTGATGATAAATGTGACGCAATATTAATTATGTTAATTAATACCTAACTTGCATAATCAGTGAGGAAAATCTATATTGCCTTGCTGGTAAATGATAGGACGTCCATACGCGTCATATATGTAGCTTGGGTGGACAGGAACCTTAATTTATGTAAATTATGCTAATTTGATCTCATTTGCATAATAAATGGAAAGTCGCAATAATGGCTCAATGTTGAATAGTGGGAATTTCATCCTTACGTTGTTTGTAACTCAGGTGGAGATTAATCTTTCTGGACATAGATTATGCTAATTTGACAACATTTGCATAATAAATGGAAATTACTAATGGCTCAATGTTCAATTTTATCCTTATGATGTGCGTAACTCAGGAAGGGAGGGACATCTCTCGACATGATTTATGCTAATTAGGGCCTAATTTGCATAATGGACCATGCAGTATCATCCTTTTAGCATAACATGATAGACATTTCGCAATAATGATGCCAATAGATTGGTTCCTTAGCAACATGTACACATGTAAATTATGTTTATTATGGCCTAATTTGCATAATTAACGACAACAGGTCTTTGTAAAAACGGTGATGACTAATTAGTTTGCATGACTTAGAGTAAACAAATTATTTGGCATGGGGTCGTGGACTTCTAGTTGCATCTGTATGCATCTTTGTTCATAGGTCCTACCGAAGGCCATGCTATATTGGACATCCACGACTATGCGTACGCCAAAGGGCTTTTGGGAATTTTGTTTAAGACGATCGACTTCATCGATGCAGAAATCTGCTTCAAAGGCGGCATTCAGTATAAGATCAACATTCTCCAGGTACGTGCGAATGGGCATAAAACACCGCCTTTTTATATATTGCAGACGTGTAATTTGCTTATATTTTCTTGCTGGCGTTGTTTGTGGTTATAAATAGCTTCAGAGTCTGCAGATAGCATGCCACTGCAGTGTAGATAATCCCCACATGATCAGAGTTATTTTCAATCGATATTGTTCAACAAAAGACTCCCAAGCTGCAAATCAGTCCGAAAGCTTTGGGCCTGAAGCACCGAAGCACTATGCGAATCAAGCGAAAAACATTCAGAATGTTTATTATAATAATAGTATGTAAACCTATCACCAGTTAACCCGACTGTTTGCATTGATATCCAACAGCTGGCTATTAGAACATGGGAGCTCCTTGGTACAAAATTACTACATACTAGAATCACGGCTAAAGCTCCGGTGCAACAGCGTATAAAGTTGATAATGTTTTTTTCGGTCGAGGAGAGGGAAGGACAATACTGGATATGTAGCAAAGACTTCCCATCTGCTACTTTTCTATCAACCCAATAAAAATATTGGTGAATTTAATAGATACTTTTGAACTTACAGGATTTCGTCAAAATACTGGAACTCATCAAAACCTGGTTCCGAGACGTACCGTCAGTGGTGGAGCAGGTAAAAGACACGATACAAACGTTCCGAAACTTGTTTGATCACCTTGCCAACACATCAAAGGAAGACATTTTTGAGGCCATTCTGGACGCCATTAAAACCCTTCCAGAGAGAATAACAGCCATAACAAGGTTAGTATTTACAATAAATGACATAGAAAATATCATTTCGTTGTTTTAGCCCGTTTGATCAGTATATATTGCTTATTTGTAAGCCTGCTTTTACATCAAAATACCTGAATTTCGACCAAAGTTTTCTCCACTTCAAATGTCCTTGATTTAGACATAATGATTCATACAAGCTGCTGCCGGAGTCAAGGAATAACCTGCTTGACTGTAAGTATACGTATTTTCAGATGGGCTCTCGCCACATTTGAGCGGATCGGTGCCTATGACAACATTCCCAGTTTTATCGAAGAGGCCAGACAACTTCTCCTACGTGTCACCAAATTGTTCAACGATGTAAAGAGGGGTGTTACTCTTCTTGTCAATGTAAGTTTGGAAGATGCAACATCTATATTAGAGGGACATCGTGAATGATGTACACATTGGCGAAATTGATAATTTGGTGCCGCCCGACTACACAATTCGTATTTATTTATAGAGTGATGATAATGACAGAATTACAAAGGTAACGGTACACGATTGTCTATAGATACGTATCACTATTAGGCACAGTATTCTCGCGATCATACAAAGCTTTGTTGGTGCACCATTGCAGTTATGTCAATGCAAAGGTATGGCCATCATTGTAACGACAGGCTGCGGCACCTTGAAAACATATCAACGTATGACGCGCCGTGGCTCACTGAATTATTCTAACATATTACGTCAGGACGTAGCAAATGGATATGTTATTACAGACAATTGCAGACTCCATCACCATCGTGCTACCATGGGGAGCTGAACAGATCTGGCAAGGCCTGGAAGCGATTTTTCAGGAAATTCCCAAACTCGTCTTGTCTCCGCAAACCGCCGCTGCTAACATCGCCAGAGCAGTGTACAGGTGTGCTTATAATGTTTGCGCACAACAGCAAGCAATCCAAGCCACATATGAGCTGCCCATATAACATTTATAAACGAAAGTATTCTGTGATCGTTTGTATCGTAGGTAGCTATCTCTTTTGTAACACTTAATTCTTTGTTGTATTTAGTTTTCTCCACATGCATTTTACTGCTCAGCTATTTTGTAGATACATTTAGGATGTCAGCTATTAAATTGTTGGTAGACATTTGATTAATGTACAAGTAGTGGCCGTCCTTTAGACTCATACTTGTAAGCAATGTGAATGAATGAACTAATGAATGACATGATTTGGATCTGTCCTTGCTTTCCAGAATCTACTATGCTGTGAGAGGTCTCATCAGCATGAAGGACCAAGTTGACGACGCTTGCTTTTTCAAAGAAGGTATGTTAGTTGATGAATGCATATTCCGTGGTACAGACGAATGCAATTATAATAGATTAGGACTGGACATACTGGATCAGGAAGCAGAAATATTGGCAACAGCGCGACAAAAACTTGAACGAGGTTTCATACAATCCTTGCCGGCCGTTGTCGTCCCACGTATTGAATCATCTATGTACATTAGAGTTTAAAAATCTTAAAATTTGATCCCACTCTGCCTTGCTGTAACCTATTACTATGTGTCTACAGGGAAGCGACCGTACTGGTTTCACCTCGGCACGGAAATTGAAGGGATTTTGGATGAAATTCAGTACGTGTGGAATCTCATTATGGTAGAGGGTCCAGCCTGGGTGGAGGAAAGAGCGGTAAGGCCTAGTTTGACTAATCTTCCAGATACTTGCATCCCCTCCCACTGTACTATCCTAATATTAGTTCTGATGTTATCTAACTCATCATTTTTGTTGACATGCTTTATCTATCCATCTGTTGCGTGCAACTGAAATCAAAGACATGTTTACAAAAATAACAGATTCCATCATCTTGTTCGTCCAAAAGCAGTTAACATAACATAACGGCTCTGTAATTGGAGCCTAAGCCTGCGGTGGTAATAATATTGTGTTCATACCCATTTCAAACATTTATGAACAGAAAACAATCTTTCGTAAATTCTGATAGGTTTTATGTTAACGTTTCCATATCAGTTGCTACTACCGCAGTTTAAACAGAAAATTGTACAGATCACCATTTTTCCATAGTTAACTTCTAATTATGTCACGCAGCATTCGCTGAGGTCAGATGTGGTAGAGGAAGTCAAAGCAGCGCTGCAGGATCTGCCCGGGTACATTATGCCAGCTGGAGACGTCCTCAAGCCGTTCTTGGATGCCTTCACGTCAACAGTGGGAACAATCAGGAATGTGACAAGCAAATATGACTCACTCAAGATGGGGTAAGCTTTTCAGTGTTCTGTGCATGCAGGGTTATAGTTTTCTTCCTCTATGAATATTGTACATAACCACAAGCCGAAATACAAGGTTGTCCTTGATGACTTCTCGGTGCCTCCTTCCAGATACCCCGATACCGGTACCCATACCTCACATGCGGTATTACTGGACAGTAAACAGAAATTCTTTCCATATTGACTCTCATTAGCTGGAAAAGGATACAGATGTAATGAAACTGTAGCTGTCTAAAGAATTGTTGTCAACATCTCTATTTTTGCGAAAAGTGGCACGGTGGCCGAATGGATAAGGCG
>LZCU01160150.1:0-13273 GCA_001663935.1 Asymmetron lucayanum | reverse complement strand
ATGTGATAAGGCTTGGGAAGATCTGGAGACTGTCATTATGTACATTTTAGTGATAGATTGCCATAAAGTCGTTAGAGATAACGATCTGTAATGAGTTGTAATGCTCTGGGGGAACTAGGTTAATTGGTCATTGTGTCCTGGAGAGAGACTGTGGTGTATATCAGCCTGACCTTATCCATAAGGTTCACAAAGTGTCCCTATCATAAGGGTGTTTCAAGGCTGCAAAAGTAGTCGTTAATTTGTGCAGTCAGATTCAGTTTTGTAGAACCTACTGGAAACATAACGTTTTACATATCTTCATTTTACTGAGCAACACAATCAGTCCAGTGTAACCTGCCTACAATTTACATATCACCCTGGGTCATCTTTATGTGGCTATTAGTGCAAATGGGAAGGAATGACTAATTCTTTACTCTCTGAGTTTATCCCTTCCATAGGCATAATATTCAGCTTAGTTTGAAACTAGGTCCCACACTCTAACCTTGTCCAAGAACAAGTGAAGATGCACGCATTTGTGTCTGGTTCTTGTTAGCTTAATGTGATGTAATACCATTCCTTTATGCAACAAGATTCAAGCAGGCTTGCTTGATGCTGGATGATATGTGGAAATAAAAACTTTATGTACCCCTTACACAGTGTATGCTGTACTGCCCAAACTCAAAGTTGTAAAACTTCTCTTAGCCATAAAAACTTGTATAAAGTAATTAAGTTGTTGGTAGTGTCTCACTGAATTGAAGATTGCAGCCCAGGTAAGTGGTGTTAAATTGTTGAAGATCAAGTAATGATGTTACGAAGCTAACACAAACCTCTGACATTGTTCTAACATTCGGCAATGCAAAAAGACTGCTGAACACATTAGATAATCATTGTGGCATTGTCCTCTTGTCTACTATTGTTTGATATGTCATAACATGTCCTACTACAGTTCTTGATTGAGATTTTATTTTGCAGATGCCAGAATTTCATTCACAACTCTAAAACAGTTTTCAGTTTGCAAGTCAAGTGACAATGCCATCAGAGGCCAAAAGAGACAGGAATGGAGCTTCCCCTGTTCTCCTTTGTGTCATCCTTTGTACAGTTGTTTCTGTAGTGAAGAGTGTTTACTGAAAGGTTCACGGTCTTCTTCCCATCCAACAGTCAGCACCACGTATGAGTTTGGACCAGATGGGGGCCTCATCACATATGAGTTCCCAAATGAGGCGCGGCCAAACACAAGAATTGATATGCTGGCAGTTGGATTCACCACCAGGGCAGCACAGGCTGTTCTGGTCCGCATTGACTCTGCAACATCTGATGACTTCATGGAGATCATGATTGTGAGTACACTACTTAAACTGATAAAATGCATGTCATATGCTCACTAGATCATTTACTTTGAACTTCTGGGTTTGTGAAAGACATACATGGTAGCCTATACTTTCCTTCAAGATTTTAGGGAAATGGCTTTACCCAAACTTTCATGTGTCGCTCCTGTCGTCATCAGGGACATGAGTTGTTACTTCTGCTACATCTCCTTTGGGACATGTATGACTCATTCCTAGGCTCATCCAACCATGAGGTCACATGATGGAAATAATGCAGAAGACTGGAGTGAGACTGAGAGTCAAAATATCCGAAGGAAAAAAATCTTTGAAGAAACGTATTGGGTAGAATATGGAGCACATACTTGAGACCTCTTTTATTCAAGGCTCTTTTGCTAAAGACTCATGAGTGAACAGAGAATGCAAATATTCTATTCAAGTTCTCATCTTTTCCTCTGGTATTGAGCCAGTTATTACATTTGATAGTTTGACTGTCAGATTTTTTACACCTATAGATTGAGGAATAAGACAAAATTGAAAAAGGGATAGCTTTGTGTAATGAGCAGTGCAAATTGTTAGCAATATACCAATAGAGCAGGTTGTACAAGCCAACAATAATGAGTGATAAAGAAAATACAAACTCTGCCACAGGTCCTTGAATAACAGACCAAAAAGTGTAATGATGTCAGGTCTCTGTATTCCCAAGTTTACAACGTTGTTATCAGCAAGGAGGTAAAAATGTTATTAGAAGTATCTATTAGTTTTTTATCGGGATGATTCATAAAGTTGTGAATGGATTTTAATCAGGTCCCTTTTGTGGTTGGACCTGGGTGTAAGGAGCTTTCCACCCAGGCAGAACATTGCAGCACTGATACAATAATACGGACTTCATTTCTAAGGCTGTGGTATTAATCAGATCTTTGTGAGAGATGTGTGTTGCTTCTCCCCAAAATCGGACAAAATGAGAGGTAATTAACCTTTGCCCTGTCTGCCACCTGGCAGCGGGAAACCATTTTCATGCATGGTCTCATCCAATTTCCCTTCGCGTGAAATCTTGTCAAACTGACAAATCACGCAAAGGCTGGCCTGTAGAGTTTTGTGTGAAGCGCTGAATGTATGCTTACAGTTATTCCAAATCATAACAATAAAGAGCTCTGGTGCATTGGGATTAGCTTGATTACTTTTGTGTGATCTTTGAAATACCGTTTAACCTTCTTCTTCTTGAAGGTTCATTCATGTACCAGATTTGTGTTGTTTACACAATAGGCAAGATGGAAGAGGGTTAAACAAAATATGGAAGAGTCAGAACTAAGAGACATTGTCAATATGGCATTATGATAGTAGACTGTGTGTATGGAGACTGCTAATTTGCTGATGCGGAACATGCACATATGATTTAAAATTACATTATATGGTTCAGAAACTCCTAAAAAGATACTGAAAAAGGTGAACTAAGTTAATGACAAGGCTGCATATTATGCCATTGAAATTTAAAATCTGACCAACACTTAACATCTGTTCTGCTATGAAAAGACTTAGACCCTCTCAGTGATTCTGATTGGTGATGTCTTAGTTCCTTAATGACACAACCCAGAATGCTAATACACTGTAATAACTGGCTAAAATGCACCATCCCAGAAACTTCATGATGATGTTGTTTAAAATGGCTTCTAATCTCAGGCTACAAATTAACATTGTACAAAATAATGCCTGATTGTAATTGTGTGCTATGCCTGTAGCAATTCCAAATAGTAATGGCTGATAAAGACTAAATTGTTCAAAATCAGCCTGTTGCTGCATGTTTGATGGCAGTTTTAATGGTAGAACATTTAGTTATCAATTCACTTGCTTCAGGCATTTTGTATATTTTACAGTCATCAATTTGATATACATGTAGCAGCATACCATGCAACATTCATTGGAAATATTTAGCTCACTTGTCAATACAACATCATCATCATTGACTGATTGATTGATGCAAAGTTACTTCATTCATGTTGGTTTTGAATAATGGTTAGACTGTTTTCATACAAGCATTGAGCATTTGATTCAAAGATCTGATTCAAAAATAAGCAGGTAGAAAGAAAGACCTTCTCTTATGGCATGATCTAGCATGTGCTGATTGTGCCCTCTGGCAGATTCTAGTAGAAATTCATCCACAGGAAATTAGTTGGCAAATTACCTCCTGAGCAAAAACAGCTCTATGAATGACAAAGGGTTAACCAGTCTAATTTCAGTAGTGACCAGGACACATGTTCTTTCACTTTATTGTTCACCTCCTTCTTTTCATTGGACCCAGATGACTAGATAACAAAGAGAATGCACACAAGGACACAGTGCTAACTGGTGCTTTGCATTCTATGAATGAGTGGCCTTTTCTTATTTTGAAGAATGATTTGCTGGCTAATTTACTCCTTTTGACCTTTGCTTTGTGGTTTACACAGGTGTGTGTTGCTGTTGTTTTCTATACACAACCAAACAGAATTGTCCCTCTCCCTGGTGCTGAAATTGTAGCTGTTTACAAATGGCACATGGAGATGGTTATGTAGGCTGAAAGCCAACAAATTAATCACTACTGTCAAACATAACATGAAGAATCATGAATACAATTTTGATTGTAGCTGAAATTGATCAGTTTCACCATTTTCAGAAGAGCCCAGGACTCTTGTCCTTCCATAGTGCAGTACATTGTTACTACATGTACTTTGTTCTGTTCATTTCAAACATCCTCCATTGCAAATGAGGTTAGATAGATACGTTTTCTCCAGTAGTGCAGTTTTAATTCAATAGTCAGTCTTTCAATGAGGGTCCAAAATTTGTTGTTTAGTGCCAAGCTGCATGATGACAAATTATTGTACTGTCTTTTACATTCACTGTGACTAGCATTATGTCAAAGGATCCACATCAAACTGAGTACATGATCTTTTCTTCTAAGAATGTCTCTACTCTCTGTATCCTAAAGGCTGGGGTTAAAATCTCAGATGACAGTCACAGTGGATTGACTTATGTGACAAATTTAGTGAATAAATACCCTGCCTAAATTGTTTCCGCTTTAACAGTTTTTTCTTCTTCTTAGTTGTTGTTTTAACAGAACAGAATAGCTACATTCTTCACCTTATGGACAACATTGGTTGGTAAAGCATGAAATTCACAGCTGTCTCCTGTTGTTAAAAGTGCTGGCAGGTGCTTGTATCTCTGTAAACAATCTTTAAGATACAGTCAAGTGTATCCGTAAGCTACAGGGGTGAAACTATGATTTGAAATTGGGAAAGCAACAATCATCATGGAAGTCAGACGTAGAGGATGATTTGGTAGTGAAAATTGGTAAAGAGATATTTTATGGCCTATATTTGCAATATGTAATATGGGGATACTCTTTCAGAGCTGAGTACTTAGTATGCTGGAAACACAAAATTGACTGTCAATTGAAGACAAAATATTTTGGTTGAGAAGTTTTTTGAACTTTGTAAAGTTGCCCATCATTACCTGTTCTGTGCTTACAGCTCAGCAAAGTCATTTAAACAGTCAAAGCATCTGATTTAGAATATTTATAGAAACTATTTATCAAAGCTCTCAAGTATTTATTGATTGTAGTCAGCAGCCCACGTAATAAATTAACATCTCACCACATTACATCATACAACACTTCATTGTACAGGTTGGCATAATACGCTATTTGGAACTGGTAATTTGCTGCAACCAACATGTACCATGCATCTTTCTGTGCTTAACCAATTGGATGTACATTTGTATGCCTGGGCTTCAATACAGCCTCTTGCATAGGATATGATTGGGCTGTGTATCGTCTTTTTGTAGTTACTGTTGCTTTGTGACATACTGTCAAGAGATATTTTCTGTCCAAACATTTTTAACCAAATTACATGATATAAGAAAGCCATACGAAAGCCATCACTTTATCTGAAAACAGCATTAACAGACCTTTACAACATTGAGCACCCTATTATTCTCAAAACCTGCCTAGAGATAACTGTCACCCAACTGAGCATGCCAACAAATTTGTATGGACATTTGGTTTAACACATTCAGTTTATGGTCTATGGTTTCTTTTTTCCCTGGGGCCAGATCTTACAGCTAACAGGAAATGTCGTGAGAAAGCCACAATCCAGCTGTTGTGCATATGTCATCCCCAATGCTTCCTCATCATAGACATGGAAGTTTTCTGTCAACTCCCTTCATATGTAGTCAGGAAGTATGTATGAATCAGAAAACCATTAAATATGGTTGTCCCTACATCTGTGCAAATGTTGTGATATTCCCATTTGAGAGTAAATTTTTGTAGTGGTAGTTAAATTAAATGTCTTGACAACTCTGAGTGTCTGAGTATAATATTTTAATAGGCCAAGAGTTGACTCTGAAGTATCATTATGTCTTTATCTGCATTCATAGGATTTAGCTATGCTTGTTGAATACCTTATTTTCGAAATGTTCTTAGAAAAACAGATAGACAATAAGAATATATTAAGCAGACATTGTGGGTAATAGATTATATAAGTTATTTCTTTCCCTTTGTTTCATACCCCCATTTCGTCCAGTGCACTGGGTAAGGCTGCCATTTGACCACACCCATGTATTATTGTACCAGGTATTATATGGTGGCACATGTACGCCAGGCTCCGGGCAGTATTGAAGACAGTCTTCTACATTTGTACTAATTATCTTGTGCATCATTTATGATGTTTGAAAGTAATGGAGAGTTCGGTACTACACTGCTAAAAGCAAGCATCCAACCTCTGCTGTCTACCCTTTTTGCTAAAAGTAAATGTGTCATCATAAAGGGAGTAAAACTTTTGCTTCTATAATTGTTATAATTGACTTCTATAATAACCCAACCATTACTGTCACCCAGTTGAATTAAGATAAATGCCCAAGGGTATTAAAACTTGATTTTCATAGTTCCTGATGTCAGAAAGCACGTAACATTACCATTTGCATTATGTTTTGCAGTCACAAGCTAGTTCTACATACCATGAAATTTTAATTAATTGGTGAAGATTATGTAGAGCTTCACCAGTTTTCTGGCTTTTTGAGCCTTTGGTTTTCCATACTAGTTCATCCACCTTCTGCCAAGTAGCAGAGGGAGATACCAGACTTTGATTTTTAACCTGCCTTCCCTTCCGTTTCAGAATGATGGCCTACTCGTCGCTACGTACAACATGGGCACACAGGACCATCCTGTTTCTGAAAAATCAAAGAAAGTGAATGACGGCACCTACCACATTGTGCGATTCTCACGCATTGGTGCTAACGGCTCCTTACAACTGGACAACCTTGAAGTAAATGAGAAGAAACCACCAGGTGGGTGGACCGCTCCAAGATCCGTCACTGACACCATGTTGCTTTTTTGTGATGCCTCAGTGGCATAGCCTTTTATTCTGTTTTATGAACAGTCAGACAGTAGAGAGAGGCAGGATAGAACTTTTTGGATAGTTACCTGTATGGTTTGTTCAATTTTGCGGGGGTACACTGTGATTTTGTAAAATGTTACTAATCCAGGGAATATGTCAAGAAATCGCTTGTGAGCATTTGTTTTTCATGTACAATTTTGGACAAGATTAAGTTGATATCCTTTGCTGTTGAAACTTGTTAAACTAGCAAAAGTTTCTTCAGTGCAAAATATTTTGGTAAAATGTTTGTTTCATTGGTTTGTTCCTTCTCCAATGACCTGTCCTGTACTCTTATTCAGGTGTTACAAATATTTTTGAGATTTCTTTTAGCAATCAGACATGGAGGTTGGCTTGGGCTTTTCAGACCATTTTTGATGTTACTGCCAAGTGTGATGGACCACTTTTGCTTCTCTGGACATATCTCCTCAGTATCAGTCAGCCAAGCTCATCTCCACTGTTTGATTCATTGAATATTATCAGCCATATTTGGAAAAACTTGAAAAGAAAGTACTATTTAGCAAGTCTGGTGGTACCACGAAATATATATTATAGTTTTGATACAGTGGCAATTCAAATAGGTCATTGGAGCTTTTTATACTCTCTTATATTCCTTGTTTATGTGGTATTTGGTTACTAGTATTATATGTGTTATTGGGTTATTAACAGGGAACGTTCTTTGATGAACATATTTTGTCAGAGCTGTCCAACCTCTGTGACCTTTTGTCTCCTCTCTGCTACTGTTGACTGTGAGGACTGCACCAGGGGTCTGGCAGAGACAATGGTTTCACAGATGGGAAGGTCCAGAACAAAGTTGCCATTTCACTGTACCCTGTGGTGGCAGAGACACACACTTTTCAACTTTATGAGTATCTTTTTTAAAAGCCCACACTGAAAGATTTCTACTACAGTACACATTGACCTTGATGGCTCTTGGAATATGAAAACACAGCACTTGTTCCTCCCATAACCCACAAAATCTGTCTAATGATGAGAAAAATTGAGAAATAAAGGAAACCACAACTGTACATAAAGAGCATGTTCAGGGTCTGTTAGAGTACATGTGGAACTGAGGTTGAGGATCGATTCCTTAACGTGATAGATACTTCCTACAAATGTGTCCCTAACAGCTGTCAGCAGGGAAACCTCAGTAAAACCACCCTGATCAATACTCGCCGTGGCCGTAAGAGTGCCTTTAGCTCCCCTATATCATTACCGGAAAACCCTAGGTGGTCAATTTCAAGGTAAAGTGATCGTTTACATTCTAATGCCAGCTATCTAAGCCAGTAATGGAATCACTAGCCATATTTTGCCAGCCATCATTGGTTTTTGATAGCCGGAGCAAGCTGACCAAGAAGTAACATTGCTTTCATGTGCTCCCCAGCTGTGCAGGTCATTTACCAAATTGTTGGCAAGCTGTCTTGCTGGAGATGGGTATATCAATGCTAATTTCCTGGTAACAGTGCAATCAATACTTCCCGACCAGAAAAGAGCTTTTAGAAATTAGCAGCACCAGTTTCATCTATTATTAAGCCAACACAGCTTGAAGTTGTTCACTTACTTTTTACTCAGGATAGGATGTGAGGCAGCTAATGTACATGTAGTGAAACTTATTAAGGCCTTCCCATCTGTTGGTGGTCAAGACCCTTGGTGGCGTCCTGGCATATATTTTGTTTGTTTGCTCGTTTCTTTTTGCATGTGGTCTGTTAGTTTGCTGTGACAGGTAATATTTCAGCATGGAAATATGTGTCCCAGGTGTAAGTCTGTATAGCTGTGTAAACCAGGGACACGGACTGACCACTTCTGTTCCTGTCTGTGTATGCATCTCACTGGTCTCACACAACCATCCCATCTTTCTTCTTGCATGCCCAACAGAGGACGTGTCAGCCCTCTACCATCTTTGCATGACATAACAATGACTCTTTAAAGTCAATCTACACTTTTTGCATGCTAACTGTTTGCACAGCAACATTTTTCCAACTTAAAACTCTCCTTTTTCCCTCCTTTCTGAGAAGATCACTTTGTGAAAAAAGAAATCACTTTTTGTGACATTTCCTTCTTGATGCATCTTTGATGAAATGGCAGTAAACCATTGACTTTTTGTGCCTTGAATGAAGAGTTGATAACAAGAATTTTTGAAGATGAGAAATTTTTGCTCTTTTTCTTCACCTTTTTCTGCTGCCATCTTGGATGCCATTGTTGTGCATGAGCAGTTCCCTCGTCTCCTGATGAGGACAGGAGTACGTCAAGTAACCCATTTTTTGCATACATTTTCCTACCATCACCTACCCTTGTTGACACAATGTATGCCATGTTTTTGTACACCAAACAGTAGTACTATGTATTTGAAAAAGGAAAGAAACTTGCTGGATTGTGGGTAAGTGCATACAGACTGAATGGACAGCCAATATTATTTTGCCATTCTTGTATGGCATGACACAACACGTGTGATCATCGGTTTAAGTAACTACTCATTTTCTACTGTAAGTGGTTTATACATAATTTTTTGCGGTGTGTTTTTCACTACTTCTTTGCAGCCTGAGGGGTCCCAAGAAAATGCAGTATTACAAAATGCAATATTTTAAAATCTCCATAGATACACATTCATATAAGTTTTACCTGATCCAATTTTTAACCTAGAATTTTTTGGCTACACCTCAGAAGCGGGGTCTTTATTGTGTTATAACTGTTATAATTGTTATGATAGAACAAGCTGACTCTGAGAGCTGCCATGGCCACCAGGAAGTAGTGGCAAACATAGAAGTAAAACTCTTGCTGAAATGTCTGCATGAAGTCATTTTGCACGCTTCTCCAATGAAAGCTTGCCACATGGTGTCCAGCCATGGTGGAAAGAGTTGGAAGTGACCTTTATTTTAGGATTTGCTTTTTTGCATTATTACGGTCCACAACCGTAACAGAAGATTATCTTATACTAATAACTTTTTTAGATGTGCCGGACACTTTGTGACAAGCGAACAAGATATTGGCCATTGTTGTCTTGATAATTAATGGTATTGAGTAACATTGCAAGTCCAATCTCAAACTTTACAGAGTTTACCCCTGAACATATACCACTAAATGATAACATGTTTTACATCATTCTCCACTTCCTTCACTTTAAGTATGGTCATTTGGTTTCAGTCATGGTTCCTTAATTTGTTTTTGTATTGTAGAAAATGGATTGAATTCATGTTCAGTGAATGAATTATGTAAGTGAGAAATAAGACAAACTCTACTGATTCTTGAATGTTACAATAATTCAAACTTTGCAAATTTAAAAGCCTTAACCTTAAGTGTCAGTTTATTAGTATTATGGTGCAAAACATTGAAAGAAAATTAGGATAACACAACTTTCTGTAATGGGTTGAACCCTTTCAATAGGATATCAAATGCTGTCATCTTGGAGACTTTGCAACATGACTGTTTCATTTTAAACTGTCTGCAAAATGCTAGTAATTCCTTTTGAGCGCTGTAGCATCACTGCCTGGCATCACTGTAGTCCAGTAATATTGCACAGGTCTGTACAAAGTTGTATATATGCCTCTTTTGGCTTTTGCCCACTTTTTAGACCCAGCTGAAACTTGTTTTTGCTCTTTTGCAGGTGTTAAAATTGGATGAATGGCATCTCTCATGACTTATTATCCAGTGTGATGTTAGAAACAAAAAGCAGATTGAGAAAGTGTAATAATGTCCGTACATCTTTTGCAGGAGCAGTATCCTAAGGAGCTGTTGCAAATGATTTAATGCATATGCAGAAATTTGCATACCTACAGTAGAATATGGTGCAAAATCACTTTAGTAGTTTCACAGCATTTATATACATTATGCCGCACTAGTTTGATTACTTGTTCAACAGATTTCTTCTGACAGAAAGGGAGCAAGTAGGAGAAATTAGGAAGACTTAGCTGCTACCCTGCCCCCCTCCCCACCTGTGTCCATGCAGCTGTCGGCAATATGCCTGGCTGACTTGTGTTACCATAGTGGCTATAATAAATACTGTATGTGCATGTGTCATTTTTTACGATACATTTCTACATTTCTGTTTCTAATATATTCTAAGATGATGCGAGCTGGAATTCCTGTTATGCCACATTTGATCATATACTTATCGTCTGGGTTTTATTCATAATTTAAATGATATGCTCATGTACTGATAACTTGCTGTCTTCTCTGTGACTTACAGCATATGTAAACTTCTAAGCAGGGCTAAAAAATGACACCATGTGCTAGAGAAATTGTCTCTATCTGGGAAACTAACCTTGGTAGATGCAGTCATGTCAAATCTGCATTGGTGCCATTATCCAGTTGCAATGGAACACATAACTTCAGATACTAGAACAATGAAATCCTCAGTATTATTATCATACATAAAATCCTTGAAATATCCACCAGTACTACTGGAACAGTCTAGTGATGCTTTCACTCTTATAACGTTAACTCACAGAAGAAGTCTATCATCACTGTGAGTTGTCATTATGCTTAGTCAAAACTTCATGGAACAGTAGCCACAAATATGCTATTTCCACTTACACTTAAATGCATTGAAGGTTTTCTCCACCAAGTTTTACCCTTATCATATAGTCTGCCAAGGAAAAAGCAATCATTTGTTAACATTTGTCATCTAGCAAAATAGTTATCAAACATGCAAGAAAGAAAAATACTGGTGGAACATGAAGTAAATGTTTCTTTCTTTGACACCACCCTATTGTATTCTGTAAAGAAGGTACATGCATATTGTAAAGAAACATAAGCATCATTCTGACAGCTGATAAGTCCCATGGTATGACTTCTCCAAAAGTTTCTAAGGTTTCTTTGGACTTCAGTATAGAATTGGACAGACATTGACAGCGGTTGGCAAATGAGTGATTCAATTTCTATCAACATCAGGAATTCTGAGTTGTCCATTATATCATTGCTTTCTTTCAGCCTATTTTGCAAAGAAAGTTGACACATTCAGATGGTAATTTTTCACTTTAAAGTCATTTAGCTGCTTCAGAATTTTGTTCTGACAAGTTAGTGTTTCCAGTACCTTTGAATAACTATACGATTTGTTATCACTCTGTCACAGTGCATATTTGGTACTTGAGATGGGACTTGCAATGTAACTATGGAATTAAAGGAACTTCTCAGCTGGCATTTACAATCTTTTGAACCTATTATAAGCAATGAATAAAAGAGAAAAACTTCAACAAAATTTGTGGCATTCCCATGCTCTTCAATTTGTGTGATTCCTTTCTTAAACTTCAAAGTTGTATGAAAGTTGAGTTGAGTCCAAGTTCCTTTATGAAACAGCATAGAAAATCCTGAACTTCAGCTAACAACAAGGTCTACTTGTGGACACATTTTCTCCCGCCATACCTCATGTACTGACTATGCTTCTCTACCCGCCACTGTTTACAGGTAAACAACTTAGCGTCTTCAACAGCCAGGCCTACATTAGGCTGGGAGGCCGTGGCAGTAACGGACGGTCTAGGCGAGCTGTCAATAAGCCATATTTTGTTGGCATGCTGTCGGGTTTCTACTACAATGACATCAAGGTTTTGGACCTGGCACGTCAGAAGGACCCCAGAGTTAAAATTGAGGGAGATGTGAAGGCTGTAAAGCCGCCGTCCATGCCAACCCGTGTTCCCCCCCTCCCAGTCCCTCCACCGCCTAACAAACCGGTGCCTGTAAGTAGCCCTTCTCAACAACACCATTATCATCAGTAGCTAAATCCTTTTTGTAGACCTGGTTGTAGTGGATGCAATGAACACAAGTAGAAGCCCTCAAAGACCCCATTTCATTTGAGAATGGTAGCTTTATTCACTCCTAGGTCTCTGGAACACAATTCTGGAGCAGTGTTGGCCATGTGTTTTAGACTTAGGATTTTGCATTTCAAAACATGATCAGTGTCAGACCCTGAGGTTGACATGCTAAGCAAAGACAACTGTCTTTTAGTTTGGTAAAAACTGGACTAATATTAAGCAGTTGCCCAAGACCATTTCTTCTTTTGAAAACCAGATCCACAGTCAAAATATTGTCTAATCAAAAAGATGGACAAAGCTCACTGTAAAACTGTTCATTTGTCTATACCTTTTTTATCGCTGTTGGAATAATCTGGAGATAATTATCTGGTATAGACTGTAACAGGAACCTACACTACAATCTTCCGGGCAACTTTGACCCACTGCTGATGTCACCTTTCTGTTTGGCCATATGACAAGCAGTGGCTTATCTGACTTCAGTGGAGGAAGCCTTATAGTACTGGTCAAAAGCTTTTGAGTAAGTGCGATTTTTTGTTCAGATCTCAAGTTCAAATGATAATCATCTATCTTCATTGTTTCTCCTTGCAGCCAGCAGATGAAGATGACATCCTTGTGATGTCTGGATCAGGCTGTCAGAGTGATGATGAGGATGACTGTGACCCATCCCTGGGCTCAGGTCAGTTATTAACAGCATCGCACAGCTCTTATTCCTCCAGTGTAGTATGCGTAAGTCTGATTGCTCTATGAACCTTTTGGAGAAAACCTCTGACAACTTTATCCCAAATTGTTAACTTTTGTATCAAATCTGGTACCTCATATAGTATCT
>LZCU01159994.1:0-10307 GCA_001663935.1 Asymmetron lucayanum | reverse complement strand
AGCGGCGATTCCGAGAACCAACAAATGAAATTGGTGTGGCCTAAGCTGACTTTTTGTGTGGAGAATCCTCTTTTCCTTTCTCCCACAGTCATTTGTAATAATATATTCTGTGAGCTCAATCCCTGAAATCATGATCACTTGGATTTCAGTTTAAAGGCACCTTTTTTTGCTTTGCCCAACTTTTGTTTTGCACACACACATCAGTTCTGATACTTTTTCCTGTGGTCTTAAAAATTCTTGACAGCATCCAAATCAGAGCATCTCATTGGTTGTAAGCTAGAATGTGTTCTTTCTGTATTATGTTGATTTTAGAGTCATTATCTTGACTTTTGAGGACTTCAGCAACGTTGGATGCCATGTATAAGCTGACAGATTCTTCAGCTTGTGACAAAAAAGTCAAGTATTATACCATGGTGCAGGCCAAATGAATGATTGAAATTGCTTCTAATAAACCACTTTTTAAACAAGACTTCCTAACATTTAGAATTAACAAAATATATAGGTGATAATGCTTGAAGAACATTGGCTGATTTCCAAGTCAGTGGTGGACCTTCAAAACATTGTTTTGATAAACTGTAAAGGAGTGGTGCAGATAATTTTTTTCTGGAGACCTTTTTCATTGTTACCTGCACCAGTACAGGTATGTAGAATGAAGTTTTTTGGGCCATACAAATGAAGAAACAAGTTTTAACTGTGACCGGAGCCAGGGTCTTAGATATGGCACGAGTGTGTACCCTGCACATTTATGAAATGGATAAAGCAAATTAATTCAAACAGGGCTTCATAGCCACTTCAGCCTTCTGGCTGGCCACCAGAAGTTTTGAGAAGGCAAGGTCAGTAACCAAAACACCAGTAGATCTAACTGTTCCCTGATAGGTTCCAGTGAATTACCAGTAATTGTACCCTAAAGCTTCATTTTGCAACAAGATATCTTAGAAGAATTTAAGGAATTTCAATCAAGTACACCCACACTGTCAGAGAAATTAGTTTCGACATTTGTGTATCCTATTATAAAAGAACCAACATTGCTAGGTGTGGGTGACTATTGAGAATGAATACCACCAGTAAGAAGTGTCTTGACTACACATTCTATATCGTAATTTCTCCACTTACCATAAGAGTCTTTTTTGTGACAATCTTTATTTATCTTTGCTTGGGGGAGGCACCAATGCACAGCCCAAACATGTACTGGTCATAGCAGGAGGATTTAAACTCTCCAACAACCTTCATCATAGAAAGGAAGAAAAGATGCTTCAAAGACTATATTCTGTAAATAAATCACTTTATTCTCTGACAACAGTACTGAATGGGTCATGAAAAGCAAAACTGTGGCTTCTGACAGATTGTTCTTTATAACCTAGGGAGAGTTGACTAAAGCAGAACAAAGGTTACAGTCAGTTATCAGTAAGATGCATACAGGGTTTGCCTACAGGCCATTCTCCCTGACAAAGGAATGATTAACCTCAGAAACATAGATCCAAATGGTTATCATGTCTACATTGATTACAAATCCTACAAACAAGTCAACAGTAGTAAACAGTATGATTACAGAAGAAGGTGGTTATTTAAGTAAGACCTTTAAGACACTCCTAGCTGCTTTCCTCTTTTCATAATATACGGCTCAACAGCAGCCCTTTTGGGGGGAACATTGATTTTGATGCAAGCTTCAAGAAAACTTGGGTAACTGCTGACACCATGGTGCTTTGTTGGAACGAATTCTGGCCTTTTGTTTTATCAGTCAAGCTTTGAGTAAGCTTTGAGCAAAGAAGATTACAATAAACACCAATGACAATTTTCACCAATGACAATTTTTCACCTTATAGCATATTTCAGAATGCTGTGAAAGTTCCACAACATTTAGTGTCCAAATTGAGGATTTCTTCACCTCACAGTAATTCTGAACTCCTTTCTTGCATATCATACAAATCTCTCAGAATAAAATCTAAAACATCTTTAATTTTATACAAGAGTACATAAAAGGAGCAGCATGGATTGTCTTTGATCCATTCATAAAAAGCCCTACTATCCCCCAAACTAGGTACATTGTACTTAACAATTATCTTAATAACGTCTGTGCACAAATACAGTTACTATGGGTAAACCTAGGTGCTATTGGGTGCATTTAGGATCAACATGGCTCGTGAAGATTTACAAGGTTTGCACTCTGCCAAGACTGATGACATTGGCCTCTACTTCTAGAAAGAACATGTCTAAAATGTAGTCTTTGTAGGGATGACTATCTATATACAGGATTTCTTATAAATCTTTTGTTTTTAAGAGATTTAGTTGTTGAATGAGAAAAATACTTACACCCAGAATTTGGTTTCTAGTGAGATTCTTTGGTTTAGTTTTTGGGCATTTACTGCTTTGCCCAAGATTTGGTAAGGCATTTCGGAACAGCAGTTCATGAACTTTTTGGTTGGTAAGAATGTGACTATACTGTATACACCTAACAAGAAAGCTATTTTACATTGTATATGAAAACCTGAGACACAGATTTATTCTCAGCTATCCTGAGACTTATATGTGCTCTCTTATAGCTGAATTTCATGTGTATGCTAACTATGAAAAAAATGTTAACCAGTACGTTACGTTCCTTCACAACACAACCTTATTGTTTGTTACATCAGAAAGAGGTAAGGAACTAACTGGTATAACTATTTACCTGTTGAAGTCTGCTTTGGATTATTGTGAAAGTACATCAAAAAGGTTTGGTACTTTAAGACACATGCTAGCAGGTATATCGGCATCTTTGCAAAATTACTCAAGATGACAGCTGTCTACATCTCACTTTTCTTTCCACAGTTCTAACCAAAGAGAAAAAAAGTTCTTCAGCAGTGATGTAGATCAAGACCTGATACTGCAAACTCTTCTGGCACATATCTGCCTATAAAGAAAGGATACTCCTCTGTTTGCCACGTCTAATTTTCTTCACTGGCATCAGGTTGAAAGTAAGGAACCAAGCTGACCACAAGAGACTGACAAACTACAGAAAGCCTGGTAAGTGATGATACTGTAGTACTTTTAGTGCAGTTACCTCACTACAGCTAACACTATGCACAGTAAATACCATGTATACAGGATTTCTGCATCATATTCTTTCCATACTATCCAGAGGGACAGAAGCCTAAATTCATGGGGTGTGAAATGGACAAAAAGCCCAATTAATCATAATGGCAACAAAATTATAGTCATCGTTGCATGGGAGAAAAACAAAGTAGCTTTCAGAGAAATAACCAATACTTTCATAGTAAATGGCTTACTAGCATTTCCCATGTTTTACAATCATCATTCCTTAGTACTAATTGTTACTAGACTTTGTTTAACAGATCAGACAGGCAGTATCACACTTGTGTGTACATAAGAAGTTAGCTGCTGTGACTGGAAAAAGCACAGATCTTCCTGTCAGTTACAAAGTGCCCTTATTGACAAGTGAGAGTGTACCAAGTGTACACATGCTACTCACAAGATGGAAGTGTAGAACTTCCGTGATTGAATAATTCAGGGGGTTGGTGTCATACCAGTGGAGCATTTTAATCCTAGCTTCACACTGGTTAAGAATTTTTCGAGACAGAATTGCTTAGAAGCAAACAGGCTTGTTCGGTGACCTAAGCTGGCCTGGTATGTCTAGTTCAAGACATTCTGTTGGAGGTATATTCGGTCCAGCTGGACTCAGGGACAATTTCCTTCCGATCAAAACAACCGTAGGAGGGAAGAACATAGAACAGGGGATTCCAATCCACAAAATGAGTCGCCAAACACTGATATGGCAGCAAGGGAAGACTGACAGAAGGAACTGTAGTTTAAGCTGTTGTATAGCTACATGTAATACAAAATCCCTGAGTAAACGCTTTCTTACCCTGAGGCAATTATTATCATAAATATCAATGATAATAAATTACAAGTGGTAGAAAAATATAGTGCACTTTTTACGCTGCCGACTAGATTTGTTTCTAGGTAGACTTGTTGTTTCTTCTTTTCAATAAGTATCATCTCATCATAGAGGGGTCTACTTATTTCTCTCAGGTTACTCTACTGGGCACCAGTGTGTCTCATATAAATAGAAGAATCTTTCCATGAACAAAATAAGATCCATTATTTTCTTGGTTGAGATATTTCTCCTGAGAGTTTCCCTGCTGTAGATTTGGTGACCTTTGGTTTGAGGAAAGCCTATGGTATGAGTATCAGTGTGCTGCAGCAGCTGGACCTTCCTGCACGTGACCCTGACTGTTACTGTTGTTACTGCTATCTCTTTCACCCTGAGTCTTCCTTGTTCTCTCCTCCTCTCTTTCCCGCTGGGGGCAGTCCTTTTTCAGATGGTCGTCTGACTTACAAATGTGACATCTCTTGGGCTGGGGTTCCAGCGTGCAGTCTTTTGCATGGTGCCCGATTTCACCGCAGTTGTAACACCTGAAACATGGAAGTGAAAATTTTAGAACAAACAATCTAACACATAGCACACACTGGCAACAGAAAATTTCAGAAACACATCAACAACAACAGCACCAGTAAGCTACAGATTGTGTAAGAATAGAAGCAACTGACGAAATTTTGGGTATTGGAACTGCTGCCATATTTCTACAGGACGGAAAGATTGCCTACTATGGTGAAAGTGTACTCATTGGTAATACTAATGACATCTCTGTATAATGTGCTTGGTAATACCTCACCTCACCTAATACGTAATTGACAAAAAGAGCTCCTATTTTCTCCCTTTCATCCTAGGTATTCATTGGACCCAAAGTTAACTAACCCTTTGTGTGTGAAAAAGAGTTTAGACATCGCTTGGAAGAGTTGAGGATCTGTACACCTAACATTCGTCTGTTCTGAACTTCCTCTTGGTAAGGTAGTGCTGGAGCTGTTAATGTTACCACTAAAAGAAATGACGGTCCAAAGCTTAACTTTGGAGGAGGAGGGGGAGTCTGTCTCAGGTAAACATAAGATTTGTTGTGAGTCAGTTACATATGAATGGAACTGTCCTCAGTCACACATGCAAGAACCTCAGGTCAAGGGTCATTTCCCAGTTCATATGCAAATTAGAACAAGCGATTGGTCTCTGGTCATTTTCCCCCGAATGATATGCCCAGCCTTACTTCTTTTTGCACTGCTGAGCCCTTATTACAGGGATTACTAGCAGGTTATCATGTTATCTTGCTTGCTGTTCGATTCTTTTGCCCAGTTTACTTTCTTTAGGTCAATTCAGTTGAGTAAACATGGTGTGCAAAGTAAATGACAGATCTTGTTTCATTAGGGTCAGGTGAGGCAGCACTTCAAGGTTTCTCTTAGGTAAATAATGTATAAAAGTCAATCAGTGTCATATCATGGAGCTAATAACAAGCAAAGACCAAAGACCTAGATATAAGATCATGAGAAAAATGCTGACAGAAATGTGGGTGGTCATACTCCTTGTGCAGTGAATTGTCATTAGCAGATATCTTTACTTGTGGGTCTCTTAATCTGAGTTGCTTAGAGCCCGTATAAATGGCTTAACACACCAGCTTCGCAGGCACGTGGTGGTGGCTGGCTATTAAACATTCAACAACTTAATACACCTATTTTTTGTATATCCAACTCCAAGTCTGGTTATTAAGTATGCCTGCACATGCACACATAGTGCTTAAGTTAGTAGAGTTACAGTTAGGTAGTGTTTCAGGATTACATTGTTATGGGACCATCAAGTATGAGGAACAAATGTAGGATATGTCTATTTACAGAGGGAATTCCAAAAGAGAGATTTCTGTCTTTTTCTGTCTTAGATTTCGAACACTGCATGAAAATAACAGTGTCAAATGACTTTGCAGTCTCTGATGCAAATCCCAACAAAATGCAGGTTGGACACATTATTTTTTTTAAGTATAAAGGAGGCATATCATAAAGTAGGGAATGACCTACACCTACTAGTTCCTGCCAGCTTAATAACAACAAATCATTTATCTTCATTTACCTCCAATCGATTTGCAGCCTGTATGGCTGAATATACACATACTATAGGGCATAGATAAGGTAGCTTGCTGTCAGTTATGCACCTTGCTTTCTGTTATGACCAAACACACTGTTTATTTTGCTTCCATTTGTCATGCATCTCAGTTGTGTTCAACCATACACCAAATCAGCGCCTGTTCCTATCAGTGTATACAGCAGCCCAAGTCAGGTCAAGGCCACTTACACAAAGGCTATCTTTTACATCCCCTTCTTGCACAACTTTTTTGCTGATAGGCAGTTGTTGTTCTTTGATGGCAGAGATTAGTAGTATCAATGAAGGGCATGAGGAAGCATAAATTGTGAGCATAGCAACAATAGAAAAGCCTTCCTCGCAGCTACAGGCAGGTCTGTTTGAAACGCTCAGACTTGTCTAGGGACATGTCTGCAGACTTCAAGGACAGACTATCTGACAAGGGCCACCCTCTTTGATTTGGACTGGGGCTGACAAGGAGAAGAAACTAAACATGTGGTGTTGATGCTTTGATCAAAGTGTAGTAGGGGTCATCTCCATGGAAACCAAGATGAGCACTTCCTGTTTGCTGTGCTCTGTTGCTGGCAATTGGCCAAATCTGCCCCCCCCCCTCCCTGCACTAATACCCTAAAAATACAATATTATCTAAACCTGCCAACTCTAAATAGGGATAAACCAAGATTAACTATGTTCACCGGCTAATAAAGCGCCACTTAATGTTAATGGTGAGATTTGGCCTTGGACGAAGATTAAGAACAACAGTTAAAATGATCCCAACAGAAGGTAATTCCAGGGAGGCTTTGGGCTGAACTGGCCTGAAGGACCATGCTCTGGCAACATGCCCAGTGTCCTTGCAGACCAAAGGGCAGGCTTAGTCACTGTGCTGAACTGGCTATCTGTACACAAATGTTTTTCTTATACCGTAATGTTGACTCACTTCTAAATTGCCACGATTTCACTTGTAGCGCAGGCTCTTGGCAGCATTGTAAAATTCACCATTTTTCTGTTACTACATAATGATCGCTGACTACTACCAAAGAGGTTTAAAACCTTGCTGCTACCATATTTTGATCTCTACTGCTCATTTCTCTGCATTTGCTGCCTCAGTCCTTCTATGGACACGGGGGTCATCTCTGCATATCTGCTTTTCTGTACAGACGGTGTTCTAACCAGCTCCAAATTATTTTCGCCATATCACTAGACAGAGCACAACTCTAAACCTAGCTTCAGACAATGATAGGAGCAGTAAACAGTTACTACCCCAACGCAGTGGCTATCTGACAAACTGGTTCTGGGTCTGAGACAGTGAGAGCTTGGTTACACAGCTCTGTGTCAAGTGCAGAAGACACAGTAATCTTGGGGGAGGTTCAGGTATACTTCCCGCGAAAATTTTGGACTTCTTAGCCCGCTGAAATGTTATTTCCTGCATTCTGCAAGGCAATTTTTATAGACCAACTTAAAGGCCCATGATATTGTTTTTGTTGTCATTTGAACACAGTTTCTGATGTCATTCCTTATAATTCCTATTACGCGAAGTTTCTTTTTTTTTTGACAACCATGAGTGAGGGAATGGGCAAAATTTGGTCTGTCATGAGTAGCAAACTTACATCAATTGCTGTGGAGAACAGCAGTACAGGCAGTTATATCTATCTTTGCCGACTCATAAAACTAGGGACTACACATGATACTAACTTCCTTACTGTGTATGATGCTGACCATTTCACGACCTTTGCACCCATTTTGTTTACCACCCAAAATAATGTACAAATATGTAGGGCAAAGGTCATTCCAGGATGCCAGAGTAAAAACAATAATGAGGATTTCTGTCATACACAATTTTCCTTGACCAACACAAGCTCCAAGTTTGTCAGCCTGCTTTAACACTCTGGAACCAATGGTGTTGATCGATCCCTCATTCTTGTTCTACCACCATAAATAGTCCTTTCTATCACCCCTATGCACCATTTTGGTATTTTGCAGAAAGGGAGGGCGATGGTGACGCAGTGAGCTTGAAATCGCATATAAATACTGCAGGCTCTGGCGGATTGGTTGACCGTAGTCATACGTATCGATAGTGATTCTCATTACTTTACATAGTATATAGGCCAAGCACATGCAGGTTAATATATATCAAGTGGACTTACATAAGCCAAGGCCGCACCCATTTAATTTGTTGGTTCTCAAAGAATCGCTGGACTACCTTGTGTGTTTGAGTATTTGCACACTAAAAAGCTAAGATAGTGCTCACAATCATATCTACACCAATCTACACCAAGATAAAACATGGTGGTGGGTGTATCAGTGTATTCAGTGTATCCTTATCAAATACCCAGTTTTGCTCGGTCACTTTGATCACACTGAGAACTGGGCTAAGCCTCTGCTCATTTGGTCTGTCATTTCAGCTAGATATTACGATATTACCATGGCATGTGATTGATTTGTGAAACAAAATGGTGTAGGTGCGGCAAGCTGGTTACGACCAGAGAATCCATGTGAGCATACGCTTTAACCTTCTCCCTGCTAACTAAATCTACAACCAACAAAGCTTGGGTGGCCAAATGGCTACTTTAGACAAAGAGTGCTAAAGCTAAAGCAGAAGTATCAGCATCTGGGGGTCAACATTATGGTGAGAGAAAGAAGCACCACCCCTTTCACCTGGCATATGTAAACAAGAACCCTCCATCAATCAAAGCTTGGCAGTGTAACCACCAGCGAGTGTGGATACAGTTTCTACCGCCTTTGTCAGGGCACTGGCTTTGGATGGGGAAATGGCGGAAGACCATATCACACCACACCATACTAATTTCAAAGGAGAAAGGCCAAGGCCATATCACACCACACCATACTAATTTCAAAGGAGAAAGGCCAAGGCCATTTTGCCAGCCACACTGGGGCGGACCCCTCCTCTTTTCGACAGGAGTGGTGGGTTTAAACAAGCTTGGCAGCCCTCAACCACAGGGCCTCCAGCTATACGTCCCATCCAAAGGACAACCATATTGGCTGTAAGTATAACAGTAAACTAAAAGCACGCTAACCAGTGTCTTGCAGAACACTAACTTTGGGTTTTCCCACCTGGCAGCAACAGGTGGGATACTCAACCCAAGTGGGTGTAGCAAGTTGGTTACTACCAAAGTATCAGTGTAAGCATAAGCTTTGAGGAGCTATTACAAACATTATTGTACGATGAGTGTATAATTTAGTGGTTTTCAACTGAAACACAACTCCATCTTATGCCTTTAAGAGATGCAGATATGAAAACTGCATGATATCACACGCCGGACACACATTGTGCCACACACAACCAGAAACAAGTTTGGTTACAGAGCCTCAGTGTGTCCTTCTGGTGCTAGTTATCAATCTAACATTAAAACCTCATGAATGAATCTTTCCACCAGTAACTACATAACTGAGCATTCAAAAGAGTCACATTCACTATCGCCAAAATACTGCTGTGATATTACCCATCGCCATGTACCACTTCTCAGAATCCTGAACAATGACTTTGTAGTTTCCACTTTGTTCCATTTTGTTCACTCAGGATACCTGCAGCAGTTGCTATGGTACACGAGCAGCTGCACACATGAGCAATATAAAACAGAAATCTCTCCTTTGTTGTAGTCTCCATCACGGTGAGGTTACCAGTTTTCATCTTTTTTAAAACGTATTGTTCCTTGTTCTTTTGTTCTCTCTTGCTATTGGCCTACACCCTAGGTGGCACAGTGGAAGAAGGGGAGCAATGTGCATTGAAGCCAACTGCTGAGACATGACTCTAACTACCATAAACATATGGTACTTCCCAGACACTAAAACTCGTCACGAGGCCTCAGTCTTGCGGTTAGGAAAAATAGTATTCTTTATGTAAGGCACGTGGTTGTGGGGCTACTATGGATAAGGTGCATATAGATCAGTAGCAAGGTACCAACTGCTGTACTTCGGAAGTTCCTCCATACACAACACTTCTCCTGTAAACAGGAGGTCATGGGCCAGATGGTAGGCCACCTGGCATTAGCATCTACTGACCAGTCAATAATGTTCATACATTGACTTCTTTCTTAGACTGGTCTGTTGGACTTTTGACTTGCATTAGAAATTTTAATTGAGAATGTTGGGAGATAAACTGGGTCAGAGGATGGGTTACTTTTTCGTGAAATTCTTCCTTACTTTTTCCTAGGAATATGTAAGAGTGATTCAAGGTTATTGGTAAAATTAAAGCCTTAGTCTGTTTTCCATGTTTTAAGACAGTTTATGAGATAAATTATTCATATTGCACCTAGGGATGCGGACCTTTTCGGCAAACGTATTCCGACCTGAACCTTAACATTTAGGTACAGGTCCAAAAAACCTAAACCCAGTG
>LZCU01159944.1:0-11203 GCA_001663935.1 Asymmetron lucayanum | reverse complement strand
GTATTGTAGTAACATCCATCCCAGAAATCTGAATTTTTACTGATCAAACGTCATCATTAGCAATTCAGATTTGGGAGCCAAGGGCATTGTGGGGCAGCTGGTATTTGGAGAGATTTTCCAGGTGCTTAAGCATGTAATGTACTTATGGGATGTGTTACCTGTACTCTCCCTGCTCAACGCACACCTGTCAGACATCTGGTATGTGGTTGTCTCAGTCTGGGTCATCAGTAATACACCAACTCACTCAGTCGTACAATCATCAATGATCAGGATGTGTCCCAATCACTCACCTGTAGAAATTGTTTTGTCATTTTTCATTAAGATCCTGGTAGTGATCTTTTAAAGGAATTCCAAAAGGCAGTCACTCCACCATCCTTAAGATCTAAAATCTATCAAGAGCAACTGAGGACTGTTCCATTGTTGGGACCTGACAAGATATTTTATTATCACTTTATTCTACTCCATTTTATTTCAATATCTGAGCACTATTTTCTATCCAACTCCCAGCCTTCTACCTCCTGGTGTGAAATTTTTTAAACCATCAATCCCCTCTTTTGGAAATGGAATAGTCCTTTGCTTCACACTTCAATTTGGAGTTGGTAGACCCAAGAGACAAGAAAGAGTGTATCATTCCCAGGCTGCCTGGTGTTTAGATAGGTTCCTCCAGGTGATTAAGCAAGGTAATCCATGTGGTGGGGGTGTTTTCTTAGGCATGAGTGGAGCTTCAAGGCCATGTGTGGTCTGAGGGGAAATGTAGCATCCAGAAAAGTGCAACATCTATCACCTTACATCTGCTTATATCCCACTTTTGTCATTTCCAACACCTGGTTGCTGTACTTAGCTAGAATAGTGCAAAGGTAGGATGAAATTACACTTAAGCATCTGAAAAAAAATGAGGTTGTCATCAGATTTCTGCTGCATTCATGAATTATAGATAGATGATCTCTAGAAGCATGCATGGATAGCGCTGTAGATGTAGTACCATACTGATAAAGGCTACTGATATTATCAGGCTGCACACTATTTTCCACTGCATGGTTTGAGTCAGAGATATCAGCATATCCTGAAATGTTCTACTTCTAGATCTCATTTGGCCAGATGTTGCATTATTTATGATGAAAAGTTATGCTTTGAATGAAGATCATTTATGTTCATTGTTTCTCTCGTTTCATTGTGTATCTTGCATTTAGTTGTTGAAGTAGTCTGATTACAAATGGTCCAGTCTTATATCCCATGGGAATGATGGATGCTTTTTGGTCATTTTGTAGCATTGCAATAAATAGCCCTTCATACTACAATGAAGGAATGTCTTGATAAGAGTATAATATACCAGGCAAGTTCTTGCAATATCTTGTGCCCTATCTATCTTGAATCAATACCACATTATTTATATAAGCTCAGTTTTATGGCCAATCTTCCTAAATACAGCTTTGTGAAACTACAGCGTGGAAGTAGTTCTTTGTATGCTAAAGGAACAGACTCTCAGAAAACATTGACCAGTTGTCCATTGTTCTGGGTATTTACAAGTCCAGTTCTTGCTCTTTGTGTTTCCTCCTTGCACCTGACAACAGACCCTTTCATGACCCAGCCTGGGCAGAGCTTAGACACCTGTGGAGCAAGAAAGGAAAAGGTGTTTTCTCAGAAACTTGAGACGTCTTTCCAGACAGATCCCCCCTAACTCACTTATATTACTTCATTATCTACAAATAGTGCTGGGATGCCTGGAACTCTCAGACAATGGTTGGATGCCTGTGACAAAAATCAAGGAACAAGCCTAATGCTAGAGTTAGTATGGAACAGACAATCCCCACAAAATGTGCTTATTGGTGTAGCTAAACCTGTACATTTTAGCATAGCAAAGATACACTAAGAGCTTAGATAATAGAAAGAAGCATTTTGTAAAGCACTTTTTATGTATTTGAAAGTCATGACCAGTAAAGGCGTGCTGGGCTGAATGGGCAGAGAAAGGATCCTATTTGATCAAGTAGATTTCTGTATTAGGCATTGTATAGGGAGTTTGTTGTTATTGTTCAGAAGTAATTTGTCAAACCAATGTATGGTTTGGTTAAACTAAAGCAACTGACCAGTTCCTTGGAATGTGGAAAAAGTGCATCAGTTGGTCAAGTCAAATTTAGAAAAGATGATCATGATTAATATTCTTCCAACCCCCATTTGAAACCTTTACTTCTATCACACCTCTTACTATCCTGTCAACCCCCATTTGAACCCTCCATTTTTAGAACCCCTCACCATGGCTGACTTGGTGCCGTTTCATGTTCCGACAGGTGGTCATGTAGATTAACAGGTAGCAAAGCAAACGAAAACACACCATTCACTGTTTGCCACTCCAAGAATTACCATCGCAAACTCAATCTACACAGGAAAATCTACTCAAACTGTTCCCAGGTAACAGAAGGGAGTGTGTATGGTTCCATTTAATCACCATACTCGTACAGCAATCTCTAGCTCCTATTATTGACATTGAGACGTAATCATGTTTCCCCCTTTCTCCGAACTCTAAATTGCCATTGGAGCAATGGAAATTAAATGCCAAATGAAGTCCCCTGAAAAATGCCAAGATCACAATTGGATTGAGATTAATTTGATTTCTCTGTGAAACAGGTGTTGTTGTCTTTCCGACATGTGCATAAAATTGAATCAGGAAGCCCAGGGACATTAAAGTAAAGCTGTGTGCCCCTTGGTACTTGCCAAGGATTTGTCCTATCCCAATGCAGCACCATACAGTGTGTCCCAAAGTATCACTTCACCCTAGTTGTATAGCCATGGCCATGAAACTGTGGCATTAATCCATAAGTTTTCCTCCCAAAGCCGATTACAGCTTGCCTTCAGACAAAGAGGTGAATGCCTCCAGCCATTTCCTTTCCAGATATTGCTCATTTCATCGATTCACTTCGCATTTGCCGAATGATGGTACTCCTGTAACTTCTGTTATGGCTGTTCTGCTAGAATAGCGGAGGTAATGACCTTGAATGACCTTGCCGTGGAATCATGTGGGTGCGGATATGTGAGGATCATAGTGGTCGACTGCACAAACAACTTGAAACATTGTAGTGAGCCGTGGGGAATTTGTAGATATTGTCTGCAATATCAGTCAGGTGTGCTTTTGTTGCCATTAAACTGCTGTGGCATTTACCTTGCAATTGACAATGACGTATTTCTCACTACAAGAGTGCACTGTTTCTCAGCATGTGCTAGTTTCGTTTGGTACTAGCGTCAAACTATGTAAGTTAGGATAGGCTCTTTGTGAATCTTTAGGATGGCCAATATACCTTCTACCTACAACAAAACAGCATGCCCAATGCGTAATGGATAACCAAATAGCTTGTACTTTAGAGTATGAACATTAGAGGTTGATAAAGTAATAGTATGATTTATTTACTGTCTCGGTCTTACAGATATCTCGTAAACTTTCTACCTCCTTCCGTACCCAGTATGTAACCAAACTCACATTATGCTCAAGGGTAATAAAGTAATGTGATTTACTTTTAGTGTAAACTTTACTTTTCCACAAACAGAAACGATATGAAAAAAAAATTGGCATGTGTGGCGCAGTGGGCTAAGTATCCTGCCTGCTGCCTCCAGGGTGGAAACCGAAAGGTTGTGGGTTCAAACCCCGGTCTGCACGACATTGGTAGGGGTGCTTTTAAGTGAAAAGATTGTCCTTTGGATCGGCCGTTAAGCTGGGGGTCCCATGTTTGAGGGTTGCCAAGCACGTTAAAGCGCTCACCAAACTTATCGAAAAAAATAGGGGTTCACCATGGTGTGGTTGGCCAAATTACTGGAAACACTACAGGCTCCTGCCTTTCTTTCCCTTGAAACCGATACAAGATTGTCATTTATATGGCAGAGAAGAAAAAACTGTAGTTCACATCATGATGTTGAACAGTATGTTAAACAAAGTTAAACATCCAGGTAGACAATATTCCAAGGAGAGATCAATCTCTACCACTGTTGAACAATATGTTTTCTCTGTGCAAACTCTAAACTATGGGAACACCTGTGCTCATTATGTAGTGTGTGACACCTAATCCACCTTACCGTCTGCAACACATGCCTACATACAACCCAGCCCTCTTACATGCCCAGAATAGCAACCTGCGACAACATGAGCAATGACTGTATAATTACGTTTTGTGGCATAAGACACACCTATGGTTCCCTTGCACACCTGCATGAAGCCTGAGGTGTGAAAATTGGGCAACGTGCCATCTCAGAAATACCCCAAGTCATATTTTCCCTAGAGTGGCTGCTGCACAGCAGTAATCTGTTACAGGTCTCTTAACTCATTAACCTTATTCTCTTATCTAATAATACCTCCTGCAATAATGTTTTCACCCTGCTTGTTTGTGGAAATGATAACCCAAGAAGATGTGATCTCCCTTGTGAACAAACTGCAAGTTTTTAAACTCCAAAAATGTTGATTATCAACTCTTCCCATAGCAGCCGAGTTTCTACCCCAAGATGTTGAGTCAAGGTTACCTGATAGTCAGATAGATGTAATTTGAAAAGAAACACTATATCATATAGGAAATAATGACACAATTTACCCCTTTGCTGACTCGTAGAAATGAAGTTCTGACAAAGACTTTTTTTGACCGTTTCTGAAATAGGCTCAAGTGTAACAATTGGTTTAAATACCTCATTCTACAGCAGTGCAGAGTTTCAAACTTTTCCTGCTTGAAGTATCTGAATTTTGTTGTCGTACAGCATTTTGTATACAAACGTTACAACTGCATGTTTCCTCACTGTAAACCTGGTGTTTATATAGCTCACTCCACAAAGCAAAGTGACTGCTGTAGGTATCATTTAGTTTATTTGGTTGACAAAGTTAACAGTAGGGTGATAATAATAGCTAATTATCACCCACAGCTGGCTGATTATCACCCAGTTATTTGAACTGACTGGCAGTTGTAAACTGTGGTGTTTGTGGACCCCTGACAGTTTTATGGCCAGCTTGCACAAACAAGTTGACTTTGTCCTTCAGGGGATGTTTATTTTTCCTGCTTCCCATTTCAAAAAGCTAAATGGGATTTTGACATAAGGAATTATCCTAAGTCAGCCTTTCCAAATGTTATAGCAAAAAAAAGTTCTGGTGAAAATAAGAACAACATTTCAGCCAGACAACTGAATTGCTCTACAACATTGTGTGCATTACTATCTTTACACTAATTATAGCAGCTTCCAACAGTGTCACTTTTTCGACACCTTTGAAAATTGCTCAACTGTGAAGAAATTTGCTGTTTAATATTATCTGGTAAAGTTGGAGTGAATTAGGTAATGATAGAATGGTGACTACTTCGTTGGACAATAACATCTTTGTCACGCGAACATTGTGCACCTGTCAGTACAAACTAAAGGAGGGTATATGGCTGTATATGGAAGCAAGGAGTTTTAACCTCCTTGATTGTAGTAAAAACAGACAAACCATCATTCAACTGTGGAAAACATTATTTGCCTTTGACATTCATAAAATTATATCCTGAGATTTTTAAGGCTAAGTAACCAAATGTCCTGAACCCCCTTTTCTCAGGGCATGTGTTGACTGGTGCATCACCCCTGTATGAACAGCATTGACCAGTTCTCAGCTTAGTTTAGGTGTTCCCCTATAGGCTTTGTTGTTATCTCTAGGCCAGCAGTCATCCACCGTCCACCTTTGGGACTTAGCCAGGCCTCCACATAAAATCAATAGAATAATTTCCGACCCAGGACTCATGTTACCTGACAATATTGTTGCCCTCTGGTCAACCTACCTGATATGCCAACATGGCCCAATTTTACCTCAAGTAGCCATCTCTGAAATAAGTTTGAGATAGAAAGCTTGATTATGTGCCAAAACAGGAAATTTGATTTCCCTTTGGCTTTGTTTTTCCTCCCTACACTTCAAAGGTTCCGAGCTATGTGGACCGTAAAATATTCTTTGCCTTGGATGGAATTCTGCGGCAGAGCTGTACCCGTTGTGCTTTTACAATCTATCTTGTCACAAAATCAATTATATTGATGTTTTGAAATCAATTTGCGCAACATTTCATTTCAGTTGTTGGATTGGAGACTTCCGCTGCCCTGTTTAGTTCATTGGTGTTGAACAGTTTCCCTGTTGTAAGATTGTGGATCCACATCATTGCAAACTATCAACACCACTGAATTTCTGCTATGATTTTGAATACCTGGGATACCCTGCCCTCATCAGTGATGTTGGTTATTTGTCCTTTGACCTTCAGCTACCAATGATATCAGAGGTCATGGGATATCAGCAAGTCATGTTATCTGCAAGTTCTTAGTAAGCAAAGACTGTTCTGTTATAACACATTGCCTTTTGTAGTATAATGGTTTTCAGATTTTCTGTTAAGTCCGTTTCAACTTTATCTGGATATCCAAACATGCACAGAAAACAATGCCAGAGGGTCTTTAAGTTTCTTCAGGTATTACAATCAGTTCAGCACTTTTAGCAAGTTAGCAAACTGTCCGTTATAATGTTACCAGTTGTCGCAAAAGAAGAATAGAATACTGGATGTCTGTTTTGCAATGGAAATGCAGAGGATCTTGTTTTTATCTGATGAACCAGGACTTTCTACCCAGAAATCAATACCATGGGCAGCAATTGAGGAGAATCTAATTTTGTGTGCAATCAATTTACCATGAAATAACCTCCTTTTCTGTGCTCCTTATACACCTAGTAATTAAATGAAGCTGATTGTAGCAACTTCTCACACCTCTATTTCCTAGAAGCGTGTCATCTGCGGCTTTACGAACTTAGTTCTTTCAGTGCAGTAAATTAAAACAGAGAGAGGTTTTTCATTCTGATGGTCCTTGACGATTATGGGGAGGATGTTTCTGGGATGACTATTGACATTCTGATATTGTAAATCCTGCAGAATTAAGGACGGCGCTGGCAAGAGATAGCCCACAAAGATAGGGCTAGCTGTAAGTTGTGACAATCGATATTTGTTGCTCGTAGCGCCGCATGTGCTGGTCAGCTGCGGATGTTTTTGGGGATGTGGGTCTCATGTGGGAGTGACATTTAACATTCCTTCATCTGTCAGGGTCGTGGGACCTTCTGACACATTCTAGCTGGTGTTTCCTTCTCGCCCCCTCCTCAACATGGGCGGTTTGTGCAACGCGATGAGCAAACTCATCAGCCGCCATGGAGAGAAATCGCACTGCTTAGGGAATGCCATTGATCGCTGACAATGTTGGATGAAAAATTCTGTTCCCTGACCCCGATGCCATCTGTCTAAACATCCATCAAAAACAGTATAAAATCAAGCCAAGAGGCTGTTTTGTTGGAACAATAAAGAAGTGGGAGAAAAGAGCATTCTTCCTTCCTGGAGAGATGCGCTTTGTTCTTCTCCATGTGCCCCGCTGTCAGAATGTCATTGATACGTATTCAGATGCCAATTGTTGTTCTCCATGCTCTGATGCAGCCAACAAACAGCTTCGTGTGTTTTGATGTGCATTGAATTTGAAGAGTAGGCAGCAAGCCCCCTTCTTGAGCGGGGCGGAAGTGCTCCTTCCATCTGTTCCTCACTGCGGCCCCACACCTCACTCTGGGCCGGGCACTGTTTGCTAGCCGGGCTGCACTGGGCATATTTGTGAAGAGGTGCAACATGGCAAGGACAAACATATCTCCTCTCTGGGCAAATTTACTAATATGGCTTTTGGTATAATCAGCTGTGTGGGGCCTGCCCTGACACAGACCTGTAGGATTTGGGTCGCGGGGAAAGGATCCCACCGTTTACCTTTCTGCCAAATCAAATGTCGAAGCGGACATTTTTCTCCAGTTATTGATACGAGGTTGGCGTCCTCTCTCCATATTTCAATGTTGGGCTGATTACATGTCCTGTGTACCCTTGTATCTTGGGCAGAAAGTCAGCCAATGTGACTGTGGCTTTTCCGCTTCTGCTTCCATCCATCATGTAAAGGTTGCCGTCAATTACAGTCTCGCCAGCCGCACACATCAAGCACTCCCCTCGTTGACAGGCACGGATGATTTATCGCTTCTCGCAGCGGTGCCTCTCTGTACTTTCGCTCATTCTGTGTCCCTCCTTTTGTTCTGGGCTTGTACCGTAGAAATGTCGCAAAGGTTACACTTTCTGTGGACTGTTCTCTTACCGCTGGTGCACTTACAGATGAATTTGAATGAAGGTTATGCTGCAAACAGCTCTTCCAAATACAACTGCAATCAAATGCATGACAAAGATAGAACCTCCACATCATCTGGACTCAGATGCGGAAAAAACGCCTCAAGAAACCTACTGGAAAAGACAATAGGAAAGTGCAGTTCATTTCAATTCATCCAGGAAGCTTGTGATGCTATTAAAGATATGAAAAGAAATGTTGACATACCAAACCCAGTGCCGTGGTTACATCACGACTCCACACTAGGGATCACACAGTTGTTAGGTCTGACCTAGCTGTACATTATCTCAATAACTGTTCCTCTTTTCTGTCTTATTGGAAGTTCATGGACACCTGGGCATGAAATTTTACTTTCTTGAGAGTAGTCGTCCCTCTCGTCTTTCTTTTATGGCTTCAGATAACATGCAGGGAAGGATGCCCAACTAGCCAAAGGCTATTACTGAGGGCTAGCATGGATAGGTTTCTGGCCCTGATTACACACCACAGTATATCACTACTCTTAGACTTGTTGAGAAGTACTGTGTTCTTAAACATGCTGAAGGTTTCTCTCTGCTCAACACGGGACTTGGACTGTTTATGTCTTTTCCGAAGGACTGCCACCCCTGCCAGTAGTCTGGAAATCACTGGGTTGAGGAGACTGAGATAGTGGCGTGGTTGCTCAAGTGGGGAGCGACCCTGACTCTGAACCTGAAGGCCTAAAAGTGCAAAGCCCAGCTGTTGTGACTCACCTGACTTGCTAGATGTTTATAATAATGTAAAGAGTTGTAGTCCTAAGAATGGGATGTTATGCCGTGGTCTACTGTTCAACTGCTCCAGTACATTGAACCTGTATATACTTTACATACTGTCTGTACTGTACATACTGTCTCATACGACCAGCGCAAGATTAGCCTGTCTGTAAACTAGGCTGTAGTGAGCTTCCTTTTATCATCACCAGGATTCTAACCTTCATCCTTGCAGTCCAGAAGCGGAATTGCTGTCCTAGTTATCCTACTAGCGTCACACTACAGCCTTCTAACTAAAAGGTGCAGAGTTTTGATTCTTACATCACTGCATTTGCTGTTTGGAGGAACTTAAGCATCGGTATCTGCCCACCTGCCTTAGTGCCCGGGTCAGGACGCTTGTTCCTCTCCATTAGGTTTCTAAATAACGTTACAAGTTCAGTTCGTTCTCTACAAGTCAAATACTGTTATCATATCTGGCATCAGTTTACCTCAGATGGCCAGAAATGAGTTGTACTCTTTCTCAAGAGTGGAAAAACTGCACATACTTCATAGCTCCTTGCAAGTTTCTGCTTCCTTTAAGTACAGCCAATATTGCTGCCAAACAATCTCTCACCTCACCTCATCTCACCAGTCCTGTAGGCCATCAGCCATAGGGGCAGCTCGACACTAAACATAGGTATTCCACACTTGGCTGTCCTCAGCCAATCTTACCAAACCAAGACTCCAGATAACGTTGAATAAAGAGTTTTTGGTAGATACTGTTCACTATGTTCAGTATTCAGAATATTGCAACAGACAAGGTGTTACCATACAGCCTAATTTGCTTGTTTATCTGCAACTCCAGTTGTTCATCATCTGCATTTAACATAATTAACAGGTCACTGAATAATGCTTTATTCATTAGTACATAGAAACTCAATGGTAATGAAGGACAGTATTTCCTCATGAAACTCATTTAAATGTCAAGTAAAAAAACAGTAACAAAACAGTAAAAAAACAGTAAAAAAACTTCAGCAAAACTGTAGGAGTGTAAACGTTTCCCTATCTTTGAACCATACCTGTTTTTGATGAGGGCTTATCAAAAATACAAACAAATGTGTCCTAGTTACAGGCATGTGGTACAAGCTTTCTCAGCTCGGAGGTAATCTGGGCAAATGTCAGAACACAGCAGGATAAATGACACACCTTTATCCAGCTCAATGCAGGTGGACTCGCAACCCGACATTAATCCCTCGCTGTAACAAGAAATAAATACAGGGGTCCCTCGTGGGAGGATTTATCCTCTGCCTGGTACTCATTCCTCTTGATTAGAATGAAAATGTGACGTGTCATTACAGAAACTTACTGCTGTTCCTTGTTGATAAGACTGTAATGGAACACTACAGTTGTACGGAGCATATAATTTCTAATGGCTGACACTACAAATTTCCTGGATCCAAATAAACCGATTTGTTTCCTTTCAGTGGTTGATCTTCGCACAGCAACATATTGTCCTAGAGCAGCATATTTTTTCAAATTAAGTCCATAAGCAGTTTTGTTTGGAAGGTTGCTTTTTCGTTTGTGATCTTAACAGTCTTAGTATTCTTCGAAATCAAGCGAAATAAAGCTACCACTGTACCATGAAAGTTGTTTCTTTTGGTCTTCATTCATTAATCAATGTCTGGAGTTGTGGCATTGAAACCTTAAGTGAGTGAAACAGTTTAGTCTCTTTTTTGCCCTTTCAGTGTTATCCTTCCACTATGTTAACTTCTTTACTACTGTCATCTCTGATGAACACTCTTCTGTCATTCTGCCAAGCTGCTGCTCCATCTAGCTCACTGCAAAATCCTGACATCTTTTAACAGCTTTTTCCAAGATAAAAAGAATTTGGTCTTTTGTGTCATTTTTTTGGTAATCCACTTGCCTGTGAGTCATTGATAGCATTCCCTTCTTGCCTTTACCTTACAGCTTCTTTCCTGTCAATCAAACCACATCCAATACATCAGTGGCACTGTGCACATGAATATTTCTGTATGAGGAAAGATACTTTCCAGCCAAGTAGAGTAAGATCCAGGTGCAGGAAAATATGTGGTTAAGTGACCGAATGTGTATGGAATCTTGATTCATCTGTTACACTACTGGCTTTTCTTCGGCTTGTCTGGTCATTTGACCAGTGGTACAAATATGGCAGAGAATATTAGAATGGTCAAGAATTGCATGGAGTTTAAAACTCTATCCTTTATGGTCTCTTGAGACATAGTAATATTCCAACAATCACTCATAATTTTTTTAATAATCTTAGTTTGATGCATGTATACTAGTAACATGTTCATTGTATGATT
>LZCU01159717.1:0-12193 GCA_001663935.1 Asymmetron lucayanum | reverse complement strand
TTCTGTATGGTAGAGTTTGAAGTTCTCATCTGGAAACTTTCTACCATATATGGACTTCCCTCCTGTTCCATCTCCCCTGTCAAAATCACCACCTGGGATTGGGAAATAAAAAGAAACATTAGTTTTTCATAATTTTGTAACTGAAGAATAATGCCAAGCAACATACCATGGCCCCAAAGAATTGCTAAAAGAGACCTAACCTCAATCATTATCACCTTTTTTTTAACGGAGTTGCTCAATGCATTTTAAGCCTAGCAACCACTTCTACGCACTGAGATAGCTAGAAAGGGAAAAGCAACCTGGCTATGTGAGATGGTGGTGAACATTTGATTTGAAAGCCTGTGGGTGGTAGGTTGATGGGAAGCACTTATCAGGAAGAGAATTCCATAGCTTAGCAATCCGAGGGAAGAAACTGTTGGTGTAAAAAGATTTGGAACAAGGCATTTGTATGGTGAAGTTTTGTGAACTGGAGGAGACCCCAGTGGCACGCTTGAAGGTTTTCAGCGGTGGAACTAGTTGAGTGAGTTCTGCTGAGCAGTGACCTCTGTATGCTGGTAGTTACCTTGAATCATGAACTGTTTGATGACTCTGTGGAAGGCACTTCCCTTGTACCCAAACCCCTTCTCATGAGTTGTGAGCTGAGAGAAGTTCTCAGCGGTCTTCGGCGTGGTTGCACCAAACAGTCCGATAACGATCCTGCCTGCCTTCTCCCCACCGATCGTGATGTCAAAAAAGACCTTCTTCGTCACGAGGCGCTCTGGTCCGGCTGCCTGTGGGTTTGAAAAATAATGACTGTCACGGAAGGGCTGATTTTCAAACAGATAAAGTAGTGGCTCCTGTTTGATTTGCACCTGGTTTGCAGTTGCAATGCTTTCATCGCTTTCTAGTACATTTCGAAGTCTGCAATTAAATGCACAAGAGTAGCACAGGTTTTCAAAAAAAGGTGGCTTTGCCCCTCCTTGGGAACCATTAGTTGTTGCTTTTTATTGCATGGGTTACTGTGCTTCCAGTCCCCAGACCCAGTGAGTCGGTGCACGCAGGACTTGCAATCTGTGATCCCCCTCCGAATGCCCGCCCGAACTTTACCTTCAACACTATCCAGCTGGCCCCCACTGACCGCTTGGAGGCTAAAAGTCAGTGCGGCGTGTTGGATTGTGGTGGCCGGCGAGTGTGTGAGAGGGGATTGCAAGTAGTGCTGAGTCATGGGGGTCTGGTCTACCAGGGTAGTAAAGTCAGGACTACCTTCACTCTGCACAGGAGTGGGGTGGGGGTTGTGGCTAAAGCTGCTGAGCACACTGTGCACCTACTCAGCTAGAGTGACAAGACTTAATGACATCATTGACTGAAGGTGGCTGAGATTGTCTCCTACATCTGCTTGGAGATATTTGAATACATCTGTGTTGGGAAATGACATATTGAAAATCAAATTGTACTTGTGGGCATCCTAACGTATGTTACACGTGTGCAGCAATCTTGTTGTTTGTTCAGCATCTGTATATACTACACCTGCAACGTGGAAGGTCGACTTCTTTCCGTCAAGGTCAAATGCACCAAATCGGTTCTAACGTTTAAAACAACATTTATGGGCGAAATTTGTGGATAATCATGTATTTTTCTTAGGCGAAAGTCTTAAGTCTTTTTGGTTCAAATTTGAGCAAAACCAAAGGTGCAGCGTTAAAATTTTCGGGCCAGTTGATGTCAGCCCCTCATTGTATAAATTGCCCCCCTCCCCCTTCGATGGAAACGTGCACACGTGCACGCATATCTGTGTTGCATGCTTCGTTGTTAATTTTTTGTGCTTTCAAACTTTTTCCCAACACAAGAAGAGTTTATGTTCGTACCTGGAGAGTAAAGAAGGCCACGCCTGTCTGGCAGGCCAGCCGGGTTGGGGAGAACACGGTGGAAAACTGACGAAGTACCGCAGCCATGTTTCGTCTGTTGCCTTGACCTTTGGAGTCAACGACCTGAGAAGACCCTGCACTTTTATAATAAATCGCCAGATGTCGCAAAACTATTATCCACGTGCACCAAAGAAGGTAAGCAGCTTCTTCAAAGAGCACACTGCATAGCCTCCACCAGGCCTTCCTACAGGAATACGGATCGAAGAATTTGGCACAAAGGGGAGAGTTAAGCCCTCGGGAGGTTTATATATTCCCTTGGTCAGTCAAATCCTACCGCAGCAAAACTCCCCTGGCAACATCAGCCAGCGTAGTTCGTCTGGTCAAGATTTGCTAGCCGATAGGCTCCTGCCGTCGGAAAAGTCTTCAGATGTTGATTAGGGACAAATTATGAAATAGTCTACCATACGAAAGTGTGCTTTTGTCACCAGATGGGCTGTAAGGTGACATATGATGTCCTATTTTTGTGTGTTTCTTCATAGGTTTGCTGCAGTAAAGGCTTACTCTCCAAGCAGAGTCTGGCGTTCAGATTGTTGGCGCCTAGGTGAGGGTACGCCTCTAAAAAGCCCCCAAACGTGCCCAAAACAACTCCAAAACTATCTGAACGCCAGACTCTGCTTGGACAGCAGTAAAGGCTAACTGTTTCAACTGGTGCGACTGCCCTATAACATACCAGTGGTCAAAGTTGGCTTAACATTTAGTCAAATCAAGAGTAAAAAAAAAACACTCATCAACACTGTCTTTATTGTTGACTTCAATTGGATCAAGGACATTATATCAAGGAGGTTAAATTTGATTATATATATATATGAAGATATATGTATAATAATGTCCTTGATTGGATCATGTGTCTTTAACACATGATTTCGAAGAACAACATTATCATATATAACATGACATTTTGATCTGGTAGATGAGAGATCCATCTTTCTGAAGACAATGAAACAAATCATAAGACTGGCCAACATCCATTTTGTATAGTTCTGATAAAAATGTACTAGTATTGAGCTGGACTGCCAAGGGACAGAGAGTATTGAGCTACAGCAAGATAGCTAGTGAAACTCTCAGATCAGTTCTGTAACCTTTAGCAAGATAAATCACATTACTCAAACTACACATGATTATACGTTAAAGAAAGTTAAACATCCAGGTACACAATATTTCAAGGAGAGATCAATCTCTACAACTGGATAAATTCGGAGATTACTTACGGACGTTTCGACAGACATCCGCCTGTCTTTATCAGCGGAGAACTGAATGCGCTCTCAGGGATAGTCAACAATACTACATTCAATAAAACTGGAAAAACTGGTTGAACCTGACCAGGTCACTAACATACATGTGTATATGTAAATTTCTCTTTACTTGTGTCTAAGTTGAAAAGATAGGTAAAAAAAATACACATGATTATATCAAGTCATTAACAATAACTTGGGAGTAAAAAAATGCAAAGCTAATAATCTGCAATACATTGTATAAGATTAAACTAATATGAAAAAAAAAATCAGTCTGTGGTATTTTTAATACCTTGAACAGGCAACTTTGAGTTGTCAAAAAGACATTGACTTTATCTGATATAAAAATAGTACAGACATCTTACAAATGCCATATGCATCTCTTCTTTACGATCATATCGTACAGTTTATGTCTCTCACAAATAAAGTATCTCTTCTTTACGATCATATCGTATAGTTTATATCTCTCACAAATAAAGTTCTATCCCTACCATACCTGACTAAGTACAGTGTGGAAAAATTAGTAGTTTTATTTATGTCTTTTCATTTAAATGACAGCTACTTGTATTACTACTACTACTACAGCTGTCTTCATTATAAAATCGCTATTATAAAATCAATATGCTGTACTTGGTCTGTCTTTTCATTTTGTACATGTTCGCGAATTCATTGTGGTATACAAAACTACTTTTGGTCTTTTTGCTTATATCAACACGTGTTACACCACCAAAAATTGTTATCTTCTTTGTGCAGAAATGCTCATGTAAGTTAGGCTGCACCAATTTAATTTGTTGGTTCTCGGAATCGCCGCTTCAAAAAATTGCAAAATGGCAAAAAAACTCAATCTCCCCCCAAACCAACTGTCCGATTGCAACGCAAAGATAGGTAAAAAATTATCCAGAGGGTTAAACAACAACTCTGGACCGGATTATGAAGACTATTAACAATATGGGTAAAAATAAGATTATAAAATATGAAAAGAGCAATATGAAATACGTGGCAATAATGCATTGTCTTTGGTTTGGGATATGGTATGGGAGCCCCTGGGCCTATTTCTACGCCTGGTTTACCATCGGAAAAGTTTTTATTTTATTTTATTTTTCGCCCGGTCGCTTCACATTTTTCCTGAAAAATCCAAGAACCAACAAATTAAGATGGTGTGGCCTTATCACACAATACTATACACAATGGAATTTGTACACAAAGTTGGGAACACCACTGGTTGGATATGACTAATATCTCAAATTAGATGAGAATGATCTTAAACTGCAAGTAGATCTCAGAAGGCAAAATCTTTAAGCAGGACCGTACCATGTAGCCTGTCAGAAAATGAGAGCTGTCCAAAGCCACGGTACTACCAGAAGTCCTGACAAAGATGTGTACATGTGCACATTTGGGGACAAAATACAGACTTGCCCACCCACTAATTAGAAGTATGCAAAAGGTGTAAGGTCCTACAAAGTTCTGAGTTTGACAGAACTTCAGTAGCTTACTAGTCCTGATGAACTTTGACATGGTAGGCAATAGGGCCTCCCCAACTAAAGCCCAGGAAAAAAGTGACCCTGTCCTGACTGGCCCCCTTTTGCTTAATGGGACGTGATGTACGGATCTCAATGCTAGGACTATCTTTAACCTTAAAGCAGATCTTATCTGTGTCAAGGCACATTCCCTCAAGTCTTCTTAGAGTCATTTGCACTTCTTCTGACTCCCAGAACTGGTCTCTGTCAAAATTTCTTTGTGACTCAATGTTCAAGCTAGATATGTGTACAAATGACTGTAGTCCCTTTCTTTTTGACAGAAAAAAGTTAGTTGCTGGCAAAGGTCTGGTGACACCAGTTGTGGTCATTCTTTTGTGAGCTTGAACATGTCCGACAACACTCTTCCGACATTGTTCTTTGTAAAGAGTAGGCAGCCTTTCGAAGGAAAGTTTGAATAGTCCTGCATCAAATTCAATACCTATATCTTCTCTAGGCCACAGAACCATTGTCAAGAAGAAGTGTGGCTCAAGGGTGGCGTGTGCTAAAGTAGCAAGCAGAACACACCAGTCATACACTTGCTTAAATAATGGCGTTTTCTTGGAATACGGATCAACGGTTGGCAAAGCCAGTGACAGTGAAATTAGTCCTTCCAGGTCAAATGCATTTTTCTCTGTGATCCCATTCAACAACTCAAATGCCCTTTCCAAGTTTGGAACAGCATTTCTCCCCTTTCTTAGAATGAAATCAAACACTCCTCTAAAATTTACCTTGTGGACTTCGAGTAACGTGCAGGCCTGCAGTCTTTTTCTTTCCTCGTCACTTGCAATGACAGTGTTTTCCAACATCCCAAAGTACTTTGGATAGTTCCGTACTTGCTCATAAAATGTTTCTTTAATCCACTCATGTTCTAAATCCCTTGACTTTGGCTTATTGTAGGTAATGTCTTTTTCAAGAAAGGCAATGGAAACATCTATTTTTGCTTTGATTGATTTTATCCACTTGTGATAAGCCTTCCATACTTCCTGTACTTCATGTGGGACAAACTCAGGATCCATTAAATATCTTTGTAAGTTAGCTTGTCCAGTTCTGCCTTTAAACGGATCTACTTTATTTAGCATACCCAGCAGTTTAAAACAGATTTTAATGTCTTCAAGATAACAATGCAAGTTAGGCGCATGTTTCCCTCTTGAATTTGCCTCCTGAGACTTGCTGTACTGTTCTACAGCAGATTTTGCCTGGGACAAGGTATTGCGGAATATAGAAAGTGTTAATTTTGTTTTGTCAAGCTTCTTAAAGTTTTTAATCATTTTTTCATGATACACCTTTCCAGCAGTTACTAAAAGATATGAGTTATTAGAATCCAGGTCAACAGCAATCTTGGCATATTTATGGGCCTGATCAAACCCACTGTACTTTGTGAACAATCGTGCCAAGGTTTGTGCAATCATCGAGTCAGCAAACTTTTCTAAGCCTTTGTTAAGAACTTTCCCTGCAGCATCATGGCCCTCTTCATAACAGATACGTTCAATAAGAGGAGAAAAATGTGTCTCTGTTTCATCCCCATATGCAAGCTTTTTACGACGCTTCAGCATTTCCTTTGTAAAGAATATTAGGTCCTTTGTAGTGTATGCATCTGAAAACAGCCTACTTTCCAGGAAATCGCATGCAATTGAGGAGTATGTGTATTTCTGGTGCATTTCCAACATATGTATCAAAACTTCACTTGCCAAGACAGAGTCCACAACTTTATACCCTTGAACTATACCAAATGTAAGTCTTTCCACCAAGATGAGAAAGACTTTTGCAGCAGGACTGAGTATATTGTTCATAGACAGATATCTTATTTTTTCAATACCCATCAAAGCTTCTGCACAATGCAATGGAACAAAGGAATCCTCTTTTTCTGCAAACACATTCAGCAAGGCCGTGTAACACAGTAATAACAACTCATTAGCTTTGATGTCTTTCAAAGAGTTGGCAACAACATTTTTCACAAAGTCTTTGTCAAAATTTTTGCGAAGTATCATGAATTTTATGAAGATGTAGGGATCCTTGTCCAAGTTCAAAGAAGTTGAAATGTCAGACCCTTCCTTTTTTGTTGGTATCATAAGGTCATCTGCATCTTCAGAGTCACTATCAGATTCATACACACTAAAAGACATATCCAAGTCTTCCTCCAAAACAGTTTCTTCCAACTCCTTTTGCTTCTTTTCCAGCCATCTCATTTCATTTCTGCTGACTCTTTGCTCCAAGTATTCACTGTCAGTGGGATTTCTGTCATGCTGCTTTTTAGCATCTTGAGCACGTTTGCACTGCAATATGATGCAAACTGGTTTGTCTGTAATGATTCCTTTCTTTTTTACCAACCGCTCAATACTAGCTATTAGGTTTTGAACAAGTTCTTCATTTTTGTTGTCAATGAGCATTAAGACTGGAAGACACTCATTCTCTGTTTCGTCATCACCAAAACATCGTAGTTCTAGAATCTGTTTTGCTGTGTATTCAGTTATCCGTTGTATCACACAGCACCTAACATTACTCTTACGGAATTCCCACAGAATATGCCTACCAAGGGTTGTGGCCCCACTTCCTGCTTGGTAATAGAGTGTTCTTGTAACTGTTTTTCCTTTCAACTGTGGTTCCCTAAGGAAGAGAGCTGCAGAGACAAGTTTGCATAATTCACTAAATTTATCCCTGGTCATAACATGATTCTTGCCATGAACATCAGTGAAGAAGAAATTTAGCCAATCCACTTCATGTCCTTTGTAGAACAACAATTCCTTCTTATGACTCAGCTCTTCAAAGTAACCAGAATCTGGATCTAAATCAAGGTCCTCACACTGATTTTTACTAAGAACCTCCAGGTCATCCAATTTGTTACAGTACTGATTGGTCAGCAGCAGGTAAGATCCGCTGGATGTTGGGATGAGGGGAGCTGTTTGTGCCTGAAGGCCATTCATGAACTGAACAGTTTGATTGATGTGTGCCCATGGCATGCCCACAACGCTTTTTCCTTGTAGGTCTGCAAGGCTACAAACACTTTGCACCTGATTCTGCCATGTTTCATAGGTATTTTTATCTTCAAACAAGCAGAGGAAGTTGTCGATTCCGCAGAAGTCATCAAAGCAATAACGGAAGCAGTTAACCATGATTTCAATTTCCTCTGATAGGACAAGGAAGACAATAACAGCCTTGCCTGATGGGATTTTGTCAGGTCTAGCAAAGAAAGATATTGCATTCTTCACAGCTTTGCAACGTTCAGTACCATTCCATCTTTTCGCATCATAAGGGCCACTATCAAGGGCATATCTACCATTTGCAAATAACCAACAAGTCTTTTCAGGGAATAAAATTGCATCTGCAAGCTCCTCATGATCAGAAAAGTGGAAAAACTTTTCTTCCGGCATATACAAAGAACATTCCTTTTTCATCTGCGGTCTAAACATGTTACAAAGTCCACTGTCATCTGAGTTTGGATCAAGGTCAAATATTGCTATCCAAGGAATGTCTGTAATAAAGCCGAGTTCAACTTTCATATCTTGGCTGTGCAAAGCTGGTTTACTCACAAACAGTATAGGATATCTTGTTCTAAGATCTGTCTCACCACCCAGAAGGCAGGCCTCAAGTTTTTTGGCACAAAACTCACGGTTATAAGATGGTCTTTCTGAAGTTGAGTTCTTCTCTTGTATGTTTCTTTGTTGAACAAGCTTCTGCAATAGATTATTTTGAAAGTCATCCAGCTTTGGCCCTTTGAAGCTAACTGTTGATGCCCGTTCTCGGAAAAATAAGCATTCTCCTTGTTGAATTTTGCTAGGTAGAATTCCTCTTTGCTTCATCTGCGGGGGGAAGTTGACAAAAAATGCTCTGTTTTGTGTTAAAGCAGCTGTTGGCTCAACATCTATCTCTATGATATACTTGCTCACACTTAATTCCAAATGATCATCATGAACTGGAATGAACCTGACAGGATTTATGCATTGGTTGACTGCAGAAATACACCAATCGTGTCTAAAACAAGATGGCAGAGAATCTTTTACAATGTCATCGAATTTTGTCTTAAGCTTTTCCTGCAGCCCAATGCCAACAATTTCTCCATGCTGGTATTTGCCACCAACATCGTCGCCAACTCCAAAGTGAATAGTTCCATTCCGACGTGCATTGATACAACCTGTTGCAAATCGCAAAGTTTCATATATGAAGTAGTTTTTAGCATAATTGGGAATTACTGGGTCGGTTGACTTGACTTGCTGAAAAACTTTAAATTCATGAGAGGCAGACAGAAGGCTTCCCGACCCTGATTCCATTACCGTAAGAACAGCACCTCTTCGGTAAAAGAAACTTCCAGTGTCATTTCTGCCAAAAGGAAAGGGACGTTGTTTAAAATGACCTAAGGATGAGACAGTACTGGAAGAGTTTTGTTCTGCAGAGGGGTGTCTTGATCGTGGTATAGTTAATGTGGCAGGCGACAGTGGGGGCAAGGTTTGCTGGATCCCTGCATACACATTTGATCCTTGTCTGTCACCCATGCTAAATGTATGTTCATCTCCAATAACTGAAGACTGGTTATCACGTAACTTAGAAGATGGCTTATCAGGAGAGCCTGATGATTGATTGTCATCCACCTCAGATCGCTTTTTACTCTCTTGATCACCAGAAATCCAAGTGTTGATGTTGGTGACAGAATCTTCTTGAACAGTTTTACCTAACACAAGTAAGTTAGCATCACCAGGACTTTTTGTTGACGGTTGAATCTTAGTAGCTTTTGTTCTCTGCTTATGGGATAGCTTTTTCTGAGACTGTGGTGTGGCCAGGCTTTTGTCATCAGTTGCTGATTTTTCTGCACAAAGTTGCATGTCGTTTTCTGCAGTTATTTTGGTTATATTTGGCTTTAAAACAAGCCCTTTCTTCAAATTTCCATCAAAAGAGGCATGCCAATGAACATTCTTACCAGTAGAATACTGGAAATAATATATGCTATCTTTAGCACCACAGACAGTAATATATTCCTCTGGTTCCTGTGTATTGAAAGACTCCTCAACAATGACAATACTTATTGCAGTCTGCACTGGCTTTAGCATAGCAAGATCAACTTGGCCTAAAGTGACACAGGTAGGATCTTTTTTGGATAGACTTATCACTGTCTTATCTGTGCTTCGAAAAGCATTTTCTGAAGAGGTTACAGTTTGGTCCACATGATATTTCTTCTTGTGCTCCATGGGGAGATAGTCTATCCAATGGTTTAGATTTTTTCTGATTTTACCCCATAATTGTTTTGTAAACTCAGATACCTGGTTTGGTATAATGGGCTGCTTTCTAACTATAATAAAATTAAATAAAGAATCCAGTTCATTTTTCTTCTTTGGCCGTGCATATATGAGACTTATCTCACAATGCTGGGGACTTTGTGTTCGTGGTGATTCATACAAGTTAAGGCATGATGATTTTAGCAACTGCAAAATAGCTTCTTCTTTTTCTGTTGGTTTTCGAGGTTTACAAGAAGGTTGGGTTAGTGGCACTACTGCTGGGTTATGATGTGAAACCTGTCTGCCTGAAGGTGTAGAGGTGTGTTCCTCATCTAGAGTACCAGGTTTGATTGATGGCAGTGCCCTTGACTGGACATTCTTCTCACTTGAGACATCGTCCACTACAGCTTTATCACTGTCGGTTTTTAAAATACTTGACTTCTCTTTGGCAATCTCATTCTTTTTGTCTTCTTCAGTTGCACCTTCCTTTCCAGGAGAAACAGTTTCTATGGTTTTGTTTTTTCGATTATTGGCCAAATTACACGGCACATGTATGTCAAGAGAAGCATCTTCCAACCTAGTTTCTGCAATACTTGCCTCTTGGCCCTTCCTATCCATTACATCTTCAATGCCAGTTTTCTGTTTGTTTAGCAACTGATTTAACTTGTCAAGATAAGACAGGAGTTTTATCACTGGCCCTTTCTTCATGTCTGGGAGAAAGTATGGTAAAGTTTCTTCATCTAAACTCAAGAAGCTATCTCCATCAAGTTCCAATGCACAGAGTGAATCAATGTCACTTTGTGCAAAGTTTACCACATGGGACAGCCAAAACCTAATCTCATCATTTCCCCAGCATGTTATATTAGCAGACAGTTCATCAGGAAGGGTAACTTGTTCAAATCTCTGCCAACTTTCTTTATAGTTCTTTAGAGCTTTTCTTATTTTGATTACTGCACGATTAGATAAATGACTGAAATGCTTTCTTAACAACTCTGGAGTGAGGTTAGTCATCTCCCACAATGCTAACCCATCTACCTGCTCTTCAACCAAAGGTTTCACTTCTTCAGCCGTCATCTTTCCCTCTGACTGCATCCACTGTTGAGCCTCTTCTTCTGTCCATTCTGTCATATGTCTAACTGGTTTTGCCTCAGCACCTGGTTCTGTATCGTCTACAAGAAAAGTTCATTTGTCAATAGAATGATCTAACACAGTACTTCTAAACACTGCTCCAGGCTTACAACTGTCAGAACAAAGACTTAAGGTGTTATCATGCATAGTAAGACTCAAATATAACACTTCAAATCCAAAAAAGCTCAAATGAATATACATGACTAAAACAATGGTGGCAACATGATCATGATTACCTCTGTCCCCTCCTCCCTTCAGTTTTAGAAGGGTTTGCACTGTAGACTCTTGAACAATACCTTGATGCTTCAAGGTCATTTCATCTTTCAACTGGAAATGAACAAGAATGAGAATTACACTATACCTACACAAACAGTGTAACAAAAATGCAATGTCTCTGGACTAAAAGCATTATTTACAAATGAATATACTTTTAATTTGTGTCATATGCATTTGCTTTAATCAGTCTACTTCAAGCATTACACCATTGCTGTGGCTTAATAAAGTTGGATAGCGCAGTAACAACAACAAGCAATTTTAAAACCAAATTTCAAAACCCTTATAATCACAGACCTTCAAACTGCCTGTGTAGAAAGATGCCACCTCTGGAAGACCATTCCCATAGAATTTCTCTACTGCTTTATGGAGTTCCCTGGTTGTACTGTCATCTGAAACATCTGCAGCTAGCAGCTGGCCATCCCACATCTGGATGTACACTGGATAGGACCGACTAAGGCAAGAACAGTAGTCACAGTTAGTGGTCACTGTCCTATACAACTATTACTGTAATTATATAAATCAATTGTCATGCTCCATCTTTTTATGGGCTCCAAACCTCCAGAAGCGGGTGTTATTACCATTTACACAACATTCGTCTTGGTTTGGATATGCATTGTAATGCAGTCATATTTTCAAACTGATGAAGAAAACAGCATGTATATTACAGTGTTAGAATTCTTAATTTACCCAGAATAACCTCAATACATTCCCAGCATGCTCTGCACTTACCAAATAAATACATTTCACTGGAATATCTGACAAAAGTGGCAATAACTTTAAAATCTCTCAGGCGATAAGAAAAATCTTTCTTACATGTGTTCTTTCAACAATTAGATGTGTTTTTTCAACAATTTGTCACCTTGGTGTGCTTATCACCCAACACTACAGGGTGTCCAAAAAACAAAACAAAAAGTAGTTGATGCTTTGAATGGTTA
>LZCU01159593.1:424-10569 GCA_001663935.1 Asymmetron lucayanum | reverse complement strand
ATTGAAATGGTGATATCTTGTCCCACATCTCGAAGCTTGGGACATGTCAATCAACGAAGAACAAACCAGAGCTTTAGATGGGATCAACCGTGGATAGGGATGGCTGAAGTGACTGTTAGGGACTAGGACACAAAGTCTGGGGGAGAAGACATTTTAAAAAGTTGTTGATATAGATGACACCTTATTATATATAAAAGAAACATAGTCTTCGTAGGGAAAATGTTATTTTACTCATTTAATTGAGCAACATGCAAACAAACTGGTATACAGTTCTCAGCACTGTAACCTGCCATCCGCCAATGTCCTTTTCCTTTACTTAATGCAGTTCTGAATCCCTTTCCAGGGACAAATTTTCATTGCATGAATAACTTAACAAGAGAGATGAGCATAACTTTCTCACAACCATTTTTTCTAACTTCTGTTTTATCAACCACTCTTTATGTTGTCTACACACAGAACAACAGTTCACTGATATAATAAAGTTACAAAAAGGACAAGTAATGTGTAACTTGGAGTCCCTTTGTAATCTCCATTCTAGCTGTCATTGCAATCTCCCAACTGATCTGTCAGGCGGTGCTGGTATGAGGGGCGAGCCAGCACCTTGCCACTCATCCTAATCAGCACAGCAGGGGAATCATGACTGTAGGAGATATCATCAGTACATTGCATGATGTGAACATAATGTGATTTCTGCAGCCCTTTCAACCCCCGGTCTGGGAAGACCTTGTGCGAGTAACACAATGTAGAGAGCTTAACGTTTTGTCGTTGGTGCGATCATTGATTTGGTTGGGCAGCCTCGCGTGAGGAATTAAAATAGGGGTCTCTTTCGCAGCTTTTCTTGGGCTGCCCGCGGCAGGACTTTTGGTCACATAGCGTGGAGCTGAGGTGGACCAATCCTGACAGGTAGACATGGGCAAACATGATAAATTGTGGTAGATATGGATGGTGATTGTCACAGAACACATGCCTTTAGTTTGTCATAACTCCATATCCACCACTTATGAAATTATGTCAGCACTCAAATGGGAGGGTCACCTGTGTCAGGGTGTGAATCAATGCTAATCAGATTCTCTAATATATGGATGTATCATATTTTCCCTCACCCCTTCCTGTGAAAGTTGCCATTTCCGCGGGACCTACGTCGAAAGTTTTCCGTAAACGGGTGTTTAACGCTTCCCGAGGGACCCCTTTTCAAATTAAGGCGTTTCCAGAGCAATGAAGTTGGTTACTTCCGCACCGCAGGTATCACTTCTCCGCCAAGGGCATGACAGCCTTTCAATCATCAGTCCATCAAATTCCAACAAAAATGTAAAATAACTTCCAAACCAGATTAACCAGCCAGCATAAAAGCAGGGCCGTGGTGTCAAATTACCCACGTCGCACACAATATTGTCTGATGTTCTGCCGGTCTTCCCGAACAGCTATTGATCCCTGATCCGATTTATGATCTATTTATGGAAGAAATTTCTTGAAAAGACTTGACTCCAAGTTCATCTTAAGGCTTTTCCGCTGCGCTAACCTTGAAGCTTGGAAGACGGATTGGGATGGTTATCGAATCATTCCTTTTGAATTATGTATAGATGGGATATAATGGTACTGGGCAAAAGTCACTGTGTGTTGAAACAAGCATGGTTGATGGTGAATACTTTATTTGTATTTTACATATACTCAACTGCAACATATGAAAAATATGTTATATCACATTAGCTAAATTGGTAGTGTTGAAAATGTGTCACCTTGTTGTTGGTAATATTGTCACTTTGTGTTCCTAATATTGTCACTTTGGTCATATTACATTTGCCAGAATACATGTTTTCCCTGTTGGCTTATGAAAAATCACATTTATGTGTCATTTGTTTTGATTATAGTGCACTCACTCACAAATAGAATTTGTCGACTTGCCCATCCTCACCTATGGCTGGAGAAATGTGAATCTAGTCCAATAATACATTTAATAACTGGGCGCATTATGAAGTTAAGGTTGTTACCGGCGTGAGAGTATCTAGCTCTTACGGACAAGGCGCGACATTTGACACTGAGTCAAGGTACATGTCACAAGCAATAGGGGACAGAAAATGAACCTAATAAATGTCTCGTGTTGAGTGGGTATCAATCATTGTTGCTTTGCTCCACTCAACTTTGGAAAAAAACTTTTGCACGCACGTGCTTGAAGCTTTCACATGGATTCAATTTTATAACAAGATCTTTAACTGGATAAACAGTTTCATGCATTAAGAAACTATGTCTCTGGTTTAGAAAGACTGCAAACTGATGTAGCTACAAATTTAAGTCTTTTGAAAGAAATTTTCCTTCCAGTCTTCAGCACAATTGTCTTTCACCAGAAAGACTACATTGTAATTTACGTAGGGCGTAAGAACAATGCCATGAGCTAAAAGAGATGTTCTTGTTAATAACTAGAAAGACACGTTTCACTAATATGTTAATAAATGTTTTCTTCAGGGCACCGACAGAAGCTTGAAGAGCAGAAACATGCGCTGTCTTTCTCCGAACGTCTAAGCGAGCTGGGTCTGGAGCGCCTGCGACACAGCCACATCGCGCAGCCCCTGCCACCAGCCATCCGCACCCCCCTTATAGAGGCACCCCCTGGTCACCACCCTCCACCATCGGCGTATACACCCGGCAACCCCCAGATCCAAGCCACACAAGGTTTGTCAAGATTTCAATAACAGAAAATTTTACCATCAACATGAAAAAAATTTGTAATTTGCAAGCAAGTTAACATCCCGCTCTCGGGTTCATTCAAATAAATCAAGCCACACAAGGTTTGTCAATATTTCAATAACACAGAAAATTTTACCATAAACAAGAAATTTCATCTGTAATTTACAAGCAAGTTCACATCCGTCTCTCGAGTTCATTCACATGATAAATAAACATAAAAGCGAATGCTTTGCCACAAGTGTTGTTGGCATAACCTTGATCGATATTGATGAGAATGAATAACAAGGTTGTTGATGTCGGGAATACATCCTGGCTAACATTCAAATACGAATAGTTTTACGTACATACACACGGAAGTTGCAGCTCACCCCCAACACATGCAACTGTACACAGCGTCAGGCTTTCCCAGAAATCAGGAGGGTCTTACCTGAAATCACCCCCCTCAGGCGGGATAGGTGGCTTTCCCACACACACCTTCGTATTGTTAGTAAGAATGTCATCAGTGAAGATTACAGCGCTGGGGTGGAGAGAGTTCACATAGTTGTGGTGAGATAAACGCTTGACCGAACTGGTTGCGGTTTACTGGGCAGCTCACCGAAAAGTTATCTCCACAGTTATTGCCAAACCGACCTACATGTAGCTGGAGGGAAGGTTTACGAAGGGACAGCAACACTTTAAGTGAAGTATAGGTGTGACTATGGCTGTAAATGGTCAGGGCTTATCAGAGGCAAAGACCCAAGTCCTATGCAATAAAAGAGGCTTAACTACGCACTACAAGGAAAACGTTGGGCTTATCTAGCTCTTATTGTCATTGTTAAATGGGTGTAACCTAAGAAAACAACCAGCACCTTTAAAGTTCAACACCTGCTTGCCCCTTTAACCACTGTCTCCCCTAGAACTGCCTTTTAAAGTTGGCTCATGTCCATTTTGTATTTTTATAAAACTATTCAGGTATAGTCAGCTGAGAAACTCATGTCGGAATGTGTAGTATTCAGATGAATCAGATACCTTAGAGGAACTAATCCAAAATGCAGTGGCTCGTAAAAGTTACGGACATAACTTAAAATACTGTAAAATGTGAAGCTACAGTGTGAAAGCAACTCATTAATCCTCACAGCAGATGCTTAGATCTTGGTTTTACAGTCTGAGAAAACATGACACTGACCATTAAACTGGCCACGTTAATGAATGAAGGACCTTTATTGTACAATATCTACAAACAAAATAGCTTCCTTGGAGCAACACAACCAGGCAGAATACTAACAGAGTAGCCTCCCTCAGACTTCTGTAAGAAGCAGGAGGTTTTGATATTGTATTTTGAGTTATGTGCTGTTTTCTGAGAAGTTACCATTTCTGACTATATTATCTTTGAGTGTTGTATTTGATAGTTGACATTTAAGAAGCTGTGTTGTACCACTGTATGACAACTTGTAGGCAGGGAAAAGTGTAACTAAACATTGTCAAGTTCCTGCAACATCTTTTTTAGTTTTGTCTTAAAAATGCAAGTTCCAAGTGATTATTGATACAGGTACCGTATTAAAAATGCCATTTTCCACATCTCATAAGGTTAAAATTGTATAGTTAATCCACAAACTATAAGAAAAATGATAAAAATTTCTGAATTCTATCCTCAATTTAAGACATTTTCTGAGATGTTTTTTGGCAAGACTCCAACACAAAGACACAGGTAGTGCACTATTCTCCAAGGGTTGGGCTCATCTCCTATCTAAGGAATGACCGGAATCTCCTCCATGTAAGAAGTATTCCGTACAGGGGAGAGGGATGGGAAGGGATCAGCGGAATTTTCAGCCACAGCAGATTTATAACAAAGGAATGTTAATCCAAGGGTATGAGGAAGTACATGTTTCCATTCACAGAGGGATGGACAGAGACACTGTCCCAACAATAACAGATCAGCGGTTAGATCGGCAGGCTTACTGCTTAATGAACGATAAGGAAATGTCCAGTGAGGCTACCAAATTTGGATGCCTACAAAGGAACTCTAACAAGTAGCCATTAATAGAATATCGGAATTGTGCTTCTTATTTGTTTTGGGGAAGATACAAGTCACAAAACAATCTGAATCTTTTGATCCATATTGGATTTTAAGCAGTGCAATTACTGTAATTAATGTCTTGAGGTTTACCAAATACGATTGAGTATACAAATAACGGTGTTACAAGCATCAGACTGTTTATCCATGAATAGGAAGTAGTAACTATAGAGGGAACGAGAGGGCCCTCTTGTAGTCCTCTTGTCCAAAGGCCAAGACTGAATCAGGTGACTCCAATGGATGGGTGCCAATCAGGATCTGACATACACAGTGCAAAACAAATTGTTGGTCCCCTTCCAAGTTCCCCCTGAGCAAACATAATTTACAACCTAGTTACCAAGTGTTGTGCTTTAAACAAGCCGCGGTTTAGCAACGTCACTGAAAAGATTACCATTCCTGGGCGTACAGCGTTGGCGGACCACAAACTAACGTACGTGTATCGGGCTCGCACAGGTGAAACGCCGCCATTGTTTTGTTATCAGCTGTGTGCGAAATGTTGATCCGCCGCGCTGTAACCACAACACTGGGACTTTATCTCCTGGTCGGGAGCAGGCTATGTGATACCTTTTGTTTGTCTTGCTGCCCACAAAAGGCTCTTGAGGTGGTCATGTTTTCCCTGAGCCCATTGTTTGAACACAGGCGGGCGAGGTGTTTGTTCCCAGCACCCGGCCTGGCCTTGGTACAGATCTGGAGATTTCCAACCCAATGGAATGTTGTTGCCTTCCAGTTTTGGACACGATGGGGGTCTCCATGGGGTTTATGGATATCGCTAATGCCATTTAATCTGACAAGTGGCCTTAAAAGAACTGGACTGAAAGACTACTTGATGCTCGGAGAGAGTTTGGCTATCTAACATTATAATGTCAAGGCAATTAAAAAAAATCAGTTTTGTTTACAAGACGAATCGTTTAAAGATGAAAGACAACTTATATAGAGAGCAAAAACCAACAGAGCAAAGTATGAAAATAAGTTGTGTCAAAATGCCAAAAATACTGTTTCCCAATATTTTATTTATTTGATCCATCTTCCACAAAAAATTCCATCACTCAGGTCCTCAATTCAAGGCCTACTCGAGCAAAAAGTCATAAAAATCCCTTCACAGTCTTTTGAGCAATGCTGTTCAATACAAACACAACAACAGGTAGAAAAGGTAGAAAGGTATACTACACAGTATTATATAGACTATACCCCATACAGACCCCCAAGCTGTCATCACTGCCAAGGTTTTCCAGGTTCTGTTGAAAACAAACATCCAGCTGGCACCCACGGTGGAGCCAGATGGTGACCTTAGGTGAACAAAACAAGAAGGTTAACTGACAAACAGCCCAACGTTTTGCCAAACAAAACTTCACCCTGCATTCTGTAAACACAACGACACTGCGTACATGATAAATCTCCCATCAGCCTCCTTGTCCGTTCCAAAACATGGAATCCATTGAACTTAAGATGTTTAGCAAATTGATACCAATATGTCTGTAAGCAAAAGACCAGCCCGAAATTCCACTGTTGCTCTGGATTTTTCCTAAGGCCAGGTGAGAACACATCTATGGACAAGGCTGGCACACAATCACCTTACCATACACTAAGCCCATATCAGACTTCCCGAGTAAAGGTTATCGAGAAGAAGTGCAGGGGCAATTTTCAGTGTCAGGGTCAGGTCTGTAACTCAAGGGCACAGACCTTGGGGCACGGGTGTCATTTTTGGACAGAAGTTCCCACTTGATATCTCAATTAGCGAAGGACTATCTGATAGGCCGGGGGAAGACTGATGTGTCTACAGTTAATCCGACACAATAAGTGTAATAGGAAGTTGATGACAGTAATAGGATGGGTTATCGCCCGCTGCGACATCGCGAGACAAGACAGTGCTTATCACGACCCTACATCTGACCTTCTGATGTGATAGATCGGGCTTTGATTGACTTGTCTAATCTCCTCATTTCTCTTATCTTGTCGCTGCAGATGGAGCGTCCCGGTCGCCACCGTCGTCCTGGCCCTACCAGCCGTACCAACCTTATCTGGGCGGTCCCATGCCTCCACCTGCCCTACCACCTCACACAACGGCAGCGGCGGCCATCGAGCGGATTTCACCGGAAATGGCCGGCCGGCTCCCGACGACGATGCCCGAGGTCGCGCCACAGAGGTTTCCCGGCGACATTCCGCTCCGCTTCCCGGCCGATTCCCAGTTCTCGTACCCAGACCTGCGGTTCTCCGATCCAAGACTCTCGGATCCCAGACTTCTATACCCCGCGGCGGGAGCGACCGGCTTCACCTACAGTAGCGGCCCGACCACCACCATGTCCATGCTCCCGACGAGTCTGACCAGCCCGCGGTACCTCCCCATGTCCCCCCCGGGGTTCCCCTCCCTCACGAGCGCACCGGGCGGGTTTGTCACCAGCCCGACCTCGCCTCCCCAGCAGCTCGCTAACTACTCCCCCGGCTCCCCTCCCTACGGCATCTACCACCACCTCTACGGCGGGTCGTACCAATACCCCATGCTCCCGGGGGGGAACGGAACGCCCCAGGGGCCGAGGGAACCCAGCATTCTCGTTCCGACGTCCAATTCTCAGACTCAAAAGCCGCAGTTGTTGCCAGCGCAGGAAAAAGAAACGAGCAGCCAACCGGGGACCGGTAACCACGCCAACAGACAGCAAGATGACCAAATGGACACCCAACCAGGGGGGTCGCCGGAAAAGCGAGAGACGGTCTGGCGCCCGTACTAAGTCTGTCATTGCACGTCCAAAATTGAATTCCCTGACCAAATGATTCCATAAAGCCACATGGCGCCGAGAGGGAATTCATGTGTTCTTTTTTATTGTGCAAAAACCATTTAAGAGTATTATGCCATGGGCAAAACTGTATAGACCTACTGTATTTATAAAGGCACAAGATTGGTGGACAGTATAGCACTCGTATTGATGACAAGTACCATGGTGTCAGTGAAGGTCTTAGCGTAAGATACAAGGGAGTCTTTCCTCCCTACTGTCATTTGTCTGTCTGTCCTGTACAGTGTACCAAATAATTATAGCCTCTATGCTGTAATCCTCTGAACAGGATACTGATCAGAAATTGGAGGTGGAGAATTTATTGTGTTGTCGTTTTCAATCATCAAATGATTTGTCGAAGACCAAACTGATGTGTGTGTGCGTGATTCCTAGAAGTAGGGTGTAGGGAGCAAGTACGATCGTAGAAACTCTCGTCATTGTCACTTATAATTGATACGTCACTGTCATTAGTAATTATGAATTCATAACACTGGTTTCATAGAAATCAATGGAATTTGGAATTGACATAGAGAGGCAGCATCTATCACTCTTCGTGTTACCATATTTCACATGGTATAATCTTATCTACTTCATGTAACAACATAATTAAGTACCCATCCCATAGGGGTTCATCCAACATAACTGATCAAAACAGTGACGTTGTTGCAGAATGAATGGACTTAAGATGGTTTAGAGTAAGACTTTTTGTATTGACTTAACGATCAAAGTTTATGTTGATCATAGGACAATGACATCTATATTTAATGCCATGAGATATCATTCACCATATATTTGCAGATTTGGAAATTGTCAGTTCATACTGTGCACTGTGTGGTGGCAATGCAGTAATCTACAAAGGGCAAAGGAAAAATGCTGTAACGCAAGCTTGTTTCATTGTGTACTACATGTACATTTTGTATGTGGGCATCTATCGACAAGGTTTTGTGACTGTCAAATATAGTTCACAACAGCAGTATTTTGGGTTCTAAGACATGTACATACCAATGACACTAGATTTTAAGTCTTTTTGCAGTGATAGATTATTTCCTTACATTAGCATCTTTGTCATACTAGGATATAAAATCTCTCTAGCACAACTCTTTACCTGTTTGTACTTTCTTCAGTTATCAAACCTTACATAGAAGCTCTGGGTATGTGTGTTAAGGGAGAGCACATTCCACTGTTGCATTATCACTTCCTTCACGCTAACCTTTACCACCCCTAACTCTGTAAATACTATGGTCCACTCACTTTATATTCAGACTGTACCAAACTGTTGAGAAGGGGTTACGATGAACAAATATTATGTGGCAACGCATCAATGCAATGGGTGAATGTGTTGGATGGTTTGTTCCATCTCTGTGCAATCTTTCCTTGTTCCTTTGTTTGACTTGTATTTGAAGATGTTCTAGTACTTAACAAAGCACAACACAGTATGTTTAATATGAGCCAACGATACATGAGGTGGCATAGGAGGCTGAAACGGCTGTACAGTGCACAGGAGCCAATAGGAAAGCTGCATGACGTAAACATAGACCTGTATGTTTTACTTGCACCAGTACAGACACTCGTACCCTTATGGTGCATCTGCATATCTTACCTTTGTTGCTAGAGAGAGACAGAGCTTTAAGATATTTTGTATTTGTTTTTGTTTGCTGTAGAGTTGGAATTGTTTGACCTTCTCAGAATAAAGCAGAGATTATGTATACCATGAATTGTGTTTTCACCTAGTCAACTTATGGCAAGTAGTTTTCTTACTGACTTTCAAGGAAAGGCTTTTAAAAAGTCAAACAAAACAGATATCAAATATTATATACCTGAAGTTAGTTCAACAGAAGGGGGTGAATTTCCAGAGAAATTGAGACAATCAGGAAATGTTTTTAAATATTAAATGAAGCCTGCAACCAAAGGCCTTAGAGATAAAGGTAGCCCATAAAAGTTCAGAATGTTTCCAGTTCTAACTATTGATACAAAAGGTACTTTATGATCACAGGTCTTGTAGAATTTAGAAGAGAGAAATCACTACATATAATAATATCACAATATCACATAACGTGATCTCTTGAGGTCCACCAGGACACCAGCTTAAGATAAGCACTTGCCTTAACCTGTGTTCTTTAAGGATTAAGAAAGCAGGACACCTGTTTCTTTGGAAACCCCAGCATCTTGTTTGCACCAAGGGAACAATATTTACAGTAAGTTGCTTGCCATCAACGGAGATGCAATACAACCACATGGAAATACAAGGTGATATTAAAAATCAGTTTATAAAGCACTAGATTCAGTGGACCTTAGACCGAAGTATTGTGGCTTTCCGTGCCATTATCTACTGGATATAAGGAGACTGCTAGACACAATGGATCTCCCTCAGTTACAATACCCCCACAGTAAAACTTAGTGAACACTGAATGACCAACCTTCCGATCAGTGGACAGAACTTTGGTAGCCGGTCACTGATGTCCCTTTAAAACAGCAGCAATCATGTAATGTATCAAAAGATAACACAAGAAAAAAAGCACCCACCATCTGTATCTGTATTAGTTAAGCCGGAGTATGACCGTCCTTCAGCATAACACACCAGCAATACATAATAGAAAGATACTTATTATGAAAATGTCCCCACTGACACTAACAGAATATTCATG